>OMLI01100078.1:42506-58240 GCA_900302605.1 Rondeletia loricata
CGGAATAGTGCTACTCAGGACCCATGCTGTGCTGTGGGAAGGCGAGTCTGAACAGATGGGTCTTGAGTCTGGTCTTGAATGTATTGAAAGTATCAGAGCATCGGATGGCTGGTGAAAGGGTGTTCCACAGCTTGGGTGCAGCAGCAGAAAAGGCTCGGTCACCAAGTGTGCGTCGCCTGGTGCGGGGTATGACGAGGAGGTCAGTGTCGGAGGATCGGAGGCCACGTGTAGGAATGACGAGTAGGTCAGTTAGGTAGGCAGGAGCCAGGCCATGGAGTGCCTTAAAGGTGAGAAGGAGGACCTTGAAGGAGATTCTGTATTTGATGGGGAGCCAGTGGAGTTGTTGCAGGGTGGGGGTGATGTGCTGCCAGGGTTTAGTGCGGGTGAGGATCATATTGTAGCCGATTCAGGGCCTTGCTGGAAGCACCAAGAATGCAGATGTTCTTGTGATGCTGTTGTTTTTTTTAGTTTTTCTACGTTCAAAGCGTCCCACAAATTGAATGCAAGATAGCATGAGGTAGCATGATATGTTGATGATGTGGGTTTTAAATAACAAGCTGGAAATATCCAGAGTCCTTGCTCCATTCAGTTGCGATCCATAAATTCTGGAGAAGCAGTTGATGGATTCGGTCCTGGAGATTCCCGGAAAAACAAAAAAAACGTTGGCCTGTCTTAGTCCTCCTGACTCCAAGAAACGTGAAGGATTTCGAGACCTTTCACATTTTCCCGTACAAACACAAAAGCGATTTTGGCAGTAGATGAGGAGATTAAATAAATTGAATCACCTTAATTAAATACAACAGTCATTTTTCTCTTGCAGGAGATCACACAAATCATCAATTTCCCCCCATGCTTATTATATCTTTGAGCATTTTCATTTTGCAGCCTGACATCGCAACAAATAACGCTAAGATATTAAATCAGAAAAATGTGGTTTTACATCTGAGTGAGCTGCTTTCTCGATCCTATTGACCCTTTCAGAGCTAATGGGACGTAAATATATATATATAATATGTCATTTCTAAAGGCAAAGGCAGAGCCCTCGCTGTATGATGTATGTATACATTTCCCCATCATTCCTTCATCTCTGTCAAGGTCTGCACGTGCTGTAGCTGTGCGAGCCAGTCATTGCTGTGCTCTGTTTTCACTCATTCCCTGGCACGGTCTTCTCTGGTAGAGGAATAACTTCCCATGGCCAAGGATAACTCTCACTGCTACCAGACACCTCTGCCTGGGTAAAAAACATGACTGGGCCTATAGCCCTCACTCCTTCTCTGGGTGTGTGTGTGTGTGTGTGTGTGTGTGTGTGTGTGTGTGTGTGTGTGTGAGTGTGTAAACCATATGGATTTTTAGCAGGATTTTCAAGCACTGAGCTCCAAAACCCAGACACTCCCGAGAGACTGAAACCCTAGAATAGCTCTAAATAGGTTCCTTTAAGCTAGGTACACATTACACCACTTCTAGTTGGAGAGTATGTCATATTGAACGACTGCCGTTTCTGAATCTTGCACTTTCTGTCCTAGAGGGTGTCAGATTTGACGACTAGGCGTCACAGGGGATGATTTACTATCTACACGATTCCCTCACAACGTTTTCCCACGACTCCAAATCTGGTATTGCGCTGCGAGCGTACCTCGACCTCCGCTTGAGATCTCATTGGCTGTTGACTGTTGTGGTCACGAGAGCCCGCCCCTATGACTGGCGACTGCCTGTCACGGGTGCGCGCTATTTTCCTAAAACTCTTAGGATTATGCAAATGAAGGCCATGACTAAAAATCCTAGGGAAAGGGGAAAGTCGTCTAGTGTGACTGTAGTTTCAAATAGTTCCATTTGTTCTTGACATTACTACAGAGCTGATTTGGACATTGCCGACTCTCAAGTTACATTGCACTGTTACTCTACTTGTAAAATACATAATCTATCTTGTCCAAAAGACATAATAATACTGTTTGCTCTCCAGACACGCAACACATGTTCTATGTGTACATACTGCATATGGTTCACATCAAACCTACATGACAAGTGAGATCGCTCGAGTACTGTATTACAACACGACTAAAAATTCCGCTTTTTCATTGTCTTGATTGGAAAGAGTAGAGCTGCAGCATATTGAAACCATGTGTTGGCTTGTCCCCTGATAGTGGTGTAATGGCGCTGTAAACACGTGCTGGGACACTCTAGCTCCAGGTCAATGAAAAACAAGTTCTGATTGAACTGAGGGACGTTGAGCCTGAGTTTCGGAGGGAGATTGCTCCCTCCTTAATTATATTTGCCACAGGCCAAATACAACATGGTCATATGATGGAAAAAGGTAATTTCTTCATAACTAGTCAGTAACACTTATCACTGGACCTCCATTCTCCCCCAGTCAAACGGCACCGTGTTCCATTTATACATTTGCACAAAAAAAATTACGACAAGCATTTCTCATATCCCCAAATGTCAACCCAAGAAAAAAGAAAACAGGTGGTAAGTCTGTTTGCTGTGAAAAGACGAAATTACATTCCATCAGCGTGCCGAGGGAGGAACATTTCCCTCTGCCGTGCGCCAAGATCTCCAAATAAAGAGAGGAAAATCAATTGCTTGTTTCATGATTGACCAAATCCCTTCACCCGTGAGTCTTGAAATCCAATGACCTGCAAGGCTGATGTATTGCTTTTCACCTGGAGATTGATAATGCAATCTTTTCACTAATTGACCCATGACCATTTAAAAGTTGCAGTGATAGAAACATCCTTCCCATTCTGTATTACACGACTTACCTAACACCTGAGAAGTCATTACTATAAATTCATTTCAGTGATTTTATGGGATGAGCTCTTGAGTCATATTCAGCTTCAAATGGTTAGTAGTAAGCCTGTTATTCCTTCCTGGTCACAAAAGCAACTTATATATGTAATCTCCCCATAGCTTCT
The DNA here is from genome assembly GCA_900302605.1 of Rondeletia loricata. NCBI lineage: Eukaryota > Metazoa > Chordata > Actinopteri > Beryciformes > Rondeletiidae > Rondeletia > Rondeletia loricata. The sequence goes on from OMLI01100078.1 coordinate 45,422, forward strand.
GAAGAATTTTGTAGTGCAAAGCTCTTTTTGAAAGACTGACTCATCAAACCTGTGTTGCTTTCATAGCATTTAGACCCACCAGGTGTCTCACTACAGCAAATTTGAAACATCGAGATCATCTTTGTTGTGCACGTTGCAAGTCAGCTTTTCGGAATTTACCCAGCGGGATTTAACCAGATATTTCCAACCACTGACCTTGGTCACGGTATATAAAGGCAACGCGTCAGCAGCCTGAATACAAAATTTCTCTCAGAGTAAGAGAAACATATGCAGCAACTCTTACTTGCAGGATCCGCCACATCACAGAATCTTTCTATTTCTTACGTTCTCTCTGAAGTCAAAAGATGAATATACAACGGCAGCCGAAACCTTGGCTCACAGTCCTTCAATCCTACAGATGAAACGCACTTATCAACAATCCTGAGGACGCTCAGAGCGCTTTCTCACACATCTGTCAACGTTTTCTAGTGCTCTGCCTCTCGGTTCCCAACAAGAACAGGTTTGAGCATTAAAAGTTCCCCAGAGAGAGGTGAGAGTAGAAAAGAGGCAGAGAGGACATTGATCTGGTTGTGTAACATGGTGCAGTTTGCCATAGGTCAATGGAATTCCATCAGCTTTTTCCCCTTTGGTCAATATCCATCGGAAGAGTCTCTACAGACATTGTCTTCCCTTAGCCTAGATTGTATTCTATCTTCAGCCAGCTGCTTTCGATGACCAGAATCAGATTGCAGCAGGAAAAGGCTAAAAATAAACAATTGATGAGAGTGGCTCCAGAGAAAAGAAACTGTACACACTGTATTCTGCCTGGTGTGCTCTGTCTGGTTTATAACCTGTGGAGGAGCATTCTCCTTTTTCCACATTTCAAGTCGAGAAACCTCTAATCTAACTTTTACGGATGCTGACTTAGTTAGACATTTAGAGGTCATTTCTGTCGTTATGTAGGAAATCTGCGTTTGGTTTCTAGTTTGTCAAACTCCCAAGGAAATGTTCTGTGTCTTTGCTGCACCTTCATCAAAGCTACCTAGATCACACCTAAACTGTTAAACAAACATTGAGGAAACATGTTAAAAGAGATTTGATTTGTAATTCGATGCTTGACCAGGATATGGGTCTGCAGACAGTGAAGTGCTGATGAGAACGAGGGTCTTCGTTAGAGTCATGATCATTGTTCCTCTCTCTGTCTTCTGTCACTTTATAAAGCAATTGCTCAAAGATTAAGGACACACTAAAACCTCTCTCCCGGTTGAGGCTGCATGCTTGCTGTAGAGGAAGATCTGAATCCTGTCTGACACCAAATTCTCACTACTCTGCATGTTTATTGTTGCCCCCTCTAGTGGTTTCAATGTCCCTTAGGAATTAATATCATTGATTTGCTGTGCTCAGGTCAACCAGGCACTCAGTCACTTCCTCCCTTTGTGCCTGCTGCTAAACTCTACAGTTGCATTACACAAACTGGCAAAGAGAGCAGAGGGCAGTTAAACCGGTTGGTGACGTCACTCTCAAACACAATTCCCTATTGTTATTTGAGAGTGATTTCCTCATGTACAGATGCTCATAGTATTCCCTAGTCAAAGCAGGTCATGTTTTTAATGTTTCCTTTATAGCTGTCTGTCAAACTGAAATCAACATCTCAGACTTAGTTTAGAATTCAGTTTTTTGTTCCAAAATGTTGTTGAAGATATTGGATAATTGAAAATGGTTCACATTTTTGAAAAGAAAATAGGCCTAGGTCAGTATTTATTTCCAGCTAGCAGGATTCCGGTGAACTCACCAGCTTCCATTTTGAAGGTCGCTCGCATAGTTCAACTCAGAGTCAATGAGACTATTTTGCATATTACCTTGGCAACTGCCTTTTTATCATTGGGCGACTGTTCAGAATTTCCTTAATAGTAGTCTCATTCTAACCCAGACATTTCGTATGGAAATGTGACTCCTCCCTGCTTTGACTAAATGAGGCTCGCAGCAGAAAGGATTTGGTTTCTCACTCAAAAACAAGGCCCATATTAACATATCAAGGAGCTAGAAGGAAGATTGTGAAATATTCTAAACATCCTCCCAGTGGACATTTGACAATAGATGTCTGGTTTTATTGGAGTGGCATCTTAGCCATGTGAATTTCAATCACAACATTATGTATATCTTTGATACTGCTTAGCTTGGAAACTTTTTTTTTTAATCTCCACTTAGTTTTTTATCTTGATGGTGCTAACTGTAATTGTTTATTTTTTCTGTGTTTTATAATTGTGCATTTTACATAAAAATATACCAGACTAAAACAAAACCTGTGTGCCAGCATGGATAAAGAAGTTTCCATCTTTCCATCTCTCCAGTTTGAATAAAAACTGTAACTCATATAAAGTGACGTGTCAAAAATCTAAACTCGTTGTACCAGTCCTCAATGTTGTATTTACATAAACGCTGCCAAGGGAGGTCAGTAGCTTTCTGTGTCTTGTGACGGTTTTGTGGAGCAAACGACAAGAAGTGGAACTGTAGTGCTGCTGGTGTGTGATAGCAGTGTGTGGGGGCTCTGGGCGGTGCATTAGCCGCTGTCTGGCGTCTGAGAGGGTGAAGGGGAGTGGGAGAGAGGCTTAATGTCTGTCTACTTCTATTTCCCTCTTAATTTCACACACTGTTGAGTCAGCCTATTGACTGACTGCTTATGGTGACGCCGGCGGTCCACCAACACTGCAGAGGAGGCAGTGCATGTAACGCTTCCTCACTGCTCCATTTCACCATATAGGACCTCTCTCTAGCCCGCCACTTATTTAATAAGCTGATGTGAGGCCCATTCTCACCCATCCATGTGTATGTGTAACCTGCCTCCTACGTGGGACTGTGCGTGTGATGCACTTATCAGGTTGCCGCTGTGTGCATCTCTGGAAGAGTGTGTGTGCGCGCTATTTTTTGGTGTGTTAGAGAGAGGGGGGAAGTAAGAAAGAGTGATCCCACATCCACTCTGAAGGCTCTTAGCACCTTAGTGCCCCATGTGTGCCCAGCCTTCAAATCAATACCTCTTTACTCTAATTCCTAAAGTTCACCTAACTTTTTAGATTTCACACAGAAAGTCACCAGTGGGGGAAAACAGTATTCCTTCTTATTTCTTATTTCTGACAGAAGACAGAAGAAATATAATGTCCTCCCTCTGAAGATTCTCGTAATCAAATGATAATAGACTTCAAGGACTCCAACCTAAGCATGTCTAGGTAGACAAAATATGGATTCAGCAAAAGCTGCAGTGCTTACTTCAACAAAGTATAATTTGTCAAGATGTCAACAAAGCAGAAATGAGATGCAATCCAGGTCACTATAGACCCATAATGTTTCAAAAATTGCTTTCTGTTCCATCTTTCTGTTCCATCTTTTTCAAACTGCAAGCCAATTTTTCTCAAGTCAAAGGGAAGTTGCTTGAACAACTGCTTAGAGGAAGATTCAATAAAAACAACATAGACAGTAAATCGAGTCTGTCTGCACTGGAACAACAAAGTATACTGAAATTGGTCTTCTTTTCTAGGTCGCAGGAATAAATAAGGTAAATCACCATCTTGTAATCTGGCTGCTGTCACCCTGTTCCTCCAGTAAAGGCCCTTATCAGCACCGACAGCGCTGTAGCCATTTTGTTTGCGGGGTGTAAATAACATTACAGCGGTCATGAAGCAAGATAAGGTGTTCCATGAAATGTGAACCACCTTAACGGATTCTGACAGGTGGCTGATATTCCATAAAGTTGATTTGGTTTGAGGGAGAGGACATCGGAAATGAGGCGCAGAAATATGTTTGGATACGAAATTGGGTTGTGAATTTTCCCTGATGATGCCGAGCGTGTGGATATCATTGTGTGTTGTGAATGTGTTAACTTATTTATAAATGGGGCTTTATTGTGATTATTTTTTTACGCTGTAATATCTGTAATTTCCACTTTCTCACAGACATAGCAAGACTACTATCAACAGAGAGATGGAGAGAGAGGGAGAGTGAAAAGAGAGAGAGAGAGAGTGTGTTTTGCATGTTTGGAGGCATTTATTCATGTTCCCTATATGGCAGCACATTCCCGGTGTTTGTCATCTCCCCTCTCTCCATAATAAACCCCTGGTGTTACAGGCCCTGTGAAGGAAGCTTCTAGCAAGAGGCTTCTTTAACAGGAGAGAGAGCCACGTCTGCCCCCATGATTTGTTATTCAGTGAACCGCATCTCTAGAGAAATGGATTTACTGGTGTGCCCTCTGCAGAGGAATGAAGGTCGGCCCCTACCTTAGAATTGCCATTTGCGGCACGATGCGATTGTTAATACGCAGCTTTGAGAAAAGCAGGCAGAAAAACATTCATACCCATTTGGAATTCCGGTGATAGCGTGATGGAGAGAGATGAAAAGAGGAGGGGTGGATTGATTAGGAGGGTTGTGTGTTCCTTTCTTTCTGAGCAGCGATCCACAGTTTCGTACACTCGCTGCCTCAACGTCTACTGTAGGGGAGAAATGCTACAATGGCAGCTGCTGTCCAACTGCACATCCTCCTGTTAGTTTCCATAGCTTAGAGGAAGCTTTCACCTTTGACCCTAAGAATGTGTGAGGCCTCATGGCGAGGGCAGGACACATACAGTTTCAAGCCAGCATGATATGCATGTTGTGGTACAGTATGCTATGTATCATTTAAATATTATCAGATAGATAGACTTTATTAGATAGAGTTTTAGTCCCCTAGGAGAAATTTGTCTTTGACATAAATAATAATAATAATAATAATGGATTGGATTTATATAGCGCCTCTCACGACACTCAAAGCGCTTTACAGAAACCATTATTCATTCATACACATTCACACCGGTACACACACAAAAACAAATACATAAAATATTTTGAGCCATTAGGTAAAGGTTCTTCCCTCATATCCAAACAAAAATAAGAATAAGATTACTGATGTCTCAGTTTGATGTTATCATTTCATAGCCTAGTTGTTTCAAATATGTAGGACAAGGTTTTGCATGGAAACCCTCACTCTCGAGACAGCATCAAAAACCCATCCTTCCTTAGCTTGTCATGTGCAGATGAAGCCACTGTAGAACTGCCAGGTTTTTTTTACAGGATCGCTGCACTTTTTCCTTTTTCCCCAAGAGGAATGGTTTGGAAAATCATGAAGTATTACTGTACGTAATCCAGGATGGATGCAGGATGCAGGGACTTCACCACTGTAATGTATCTCAAAACAGAAATGCTATTTTCAGACATGTCAAAGAAACAAATTATACACCAATAAAATATGAACATTTCCACATGTAACAAAGAAATACACAAAAGCCCCATTTATGGCTCTGTTATCTCAAGTGACTGTATATGTGGTGCACAGTTAGAGCTCCTCATCCTGTTCTTCTTTTCTTTTTTGGTCCATAAAGTTTCCCTCCCCCTTCTCCTCTACCCTTTACTGATATATTTCCCTTGGGAAAAGGTGGGCTGAAACAATATCCTAATATATCTCATTGTTTGCAGACCATTAATCTAGCTTCTTTACCTATCCATGGTGAAAGAAAGTTGTATTCTACCTATATGTGAGCGTGTTAATAAAGCTGGAAGTCGGAAAACTTTTGACATGTCATGCTACAGGACCTAATGCAATTCTAATACTCCTACTGGGAACTGTCTAATGTGGGTGCTATATCCTTTTGTTGTAGTCAGCTGTGTCTTTTAATTTAGTTTATTTTGAACGTTTTGCATAAAGTCTATGTATATTGCGTGTGTGTGTGTGTGTGTGTGTGTGTGTGTGTGTGTGTGTGTGTGTGTGTGTGTGTGTGTGTGTGTGTGTGTGTTCTACATAGGCCCATGGATTTCACAATTCTTTACTCGTCTACTGGTCTTGAGCATCTTATATTAATAGAATACCTATTACATAACTATTGAATCAGATCATTCTCAAGCAAAATCAAATATCTAAATGTTGCTGAAAGCCTTTAGTCAGACCAAGGAAAAGAGGGATGTGTGATTAGTGGCACCACCCAGTGGCGACTGCAAAAAAAGAAAAACAAGATCACACTTCCTGTAAGGGGGGAGCCAGTGAAGTGTGTAACACTTTTGAACACAACACCTTCCTGCATCGTCCCTATGGAAGGCCTTTTCCACCACCTGTTAAAATATTAGTTTTTCAATATTATGACTTAGTATCTCATATTTATGAGAAAGTTTTTCATAATTATGAGATAGTAAAGTAATATTTATGATAATAAGTCATAATTATGAGATACTAAGTCATAACATTAAGAAAAAAAATCTCACTTGATGAAGAAGAAAAAACTTTATGTGCCGGATTTTCTTTTAACAGCTGGCAGAAATGGGCTTCCATAGTCATCAGACCAATATAACTATAGCCTCCACCATTCCTTAACCATGCTAGTACAAGTCAATGCAGTAAACCACTGCTCTCAAAGTCACATATACTGTAACTCCTCCTCCTGTAAGTTATACTGCTGTTTCCTACTATTGCTACAGCTATGGAAGTGAAAGGCTAGTATGTGGTTTTGAGAGCGCTTCAGACCCCATTGATTTGTATTGGAACTGAACTTGAACTTGAACTGAACAAAACTGAATTGAATAGAACAAATGCTAACAGGAGGTTGGTGTCAGTTTCTCAGAAGTTCAATTTTATTCCCTAATCGGATCTTTTGCACCGATTTGGCATCATGACATCATACATCATACATTTTATGGCACTGACAAAACTATAACTATCCTTGTGTTTCTATGCAATGAAACTTCATTTATCATCGGTATTTCACTTTACAATTAGAACTATTTTTGTCGTTAGAATTATTGTTATGGATCCTTTTCACATACTGACTGTGATCAAACCATCATAATTATATCACACTCAATTAACTTCCATTCTCTGCACCGTTGAGTCCTTTAAGCCACTTGAACCTCATGAGCAGGGCATCACTCATAGTGAGATCCATGGATGATATGAATGGAGTGGCTGTCTGACTCAGACACTATAGGCAATGAGGATGAAATAGGCTCCTCCTGTTTGAAGTTAATGGGGATGGATTGTGTCCGGGGTGATGTAGAGCCAAATTGACTGGAGGCTGCAGCCAGGGCTAAGACCTGAACTGTGAGCCTGCTGGACTGCAGCAGCACAGAGAGACTGATGCCTGCTCTCCCAACAGGCTATTACACATGTGACCAGACCAGAGGTGGCCAAGCAAGTAAGGACCAGGCTTCAATGGTCGAGAGGTTGCAGTAATTAGACTTGACCATGCAACTGCTCATCCATTAAGCCTCGTCCCACAGTTGCTCATTTGGAATTGCTCGAGCAATGCCTTGCTTCTACGTATTATAACAGGATTTGTGTTGGGTAATGAAAAACACAGTGTGTGTGCGTGTGTGTGTGTGTGTGTGTGTGTGTGTGTGTGTGTGTGTGTGTGTGTGTGTGTGTGTGTGTGGGGGTGTGTGTGTGTGTGTGTGTGTGTGTGTGTGTGTGCCTGCATGCATACATACAGTCTGTGCATCTTTGTGTGTAGGGTGTGTTTGTGTAACATGTATGCATGCATTCACTTGAGTCTTTAAATGGTAGATTAATAGCAGCAGTACTGCGGTTGCATCATAGTGTTAAGATAAATTCATGAGCGAGGGTTACCTTGCTTTCTCATTTCATTTCCACTGAAGCTGTGTGTTGATGGTATCAGTTTTTCTCTGCTCACTACAGGCAGGTGGAGGAAAGATGTCACCTCCAAAGCTGTTTATCAAGTGCAAATAGGGAATAAATAAGTAACTTACCTCTCTTGTCCCAGAAAAGAGATTCTGTGTGAAGAAAAAATGAGCAGTGTGTTCATGTCTAATCAGTTGGGATTTATTGCAGAATATGAATTTAAAATATGTTCAACAAATCATGTCAGGACAGCTTATGAACTAGTTTTTGGTGCACTCCTGTCCTGGTTTTTCTCCTATTTCAGACAGTGAATCATCTCCAAAATTGTAATAAGTAAAAAATATATTTGTAATAATGTAAAAATGTACCCTGTTTGAGTTTATACCTTTGTATGTACCTTTGGTTTTTTAAGTATTCCCTATAACTTATTTCCAGGAGCCTGGGATAAGAACAGTGTGGAGGTTTTCAACTCCGTACTCCTTACATCTTATTTCACATGGCAACTCACAATCATGTAATTTCACAGAATTTTTTTTAAACTGGTGACAATATCTTTTAAATAAAGCTTGAGACATCAGTGCCTGAACCCCATTAAATCTCTCATCTACTGTATCTTCCCTTGTCTTTGTTATTAGGCGGGGAAGCCTGAGGAGAGAAGACCAGAAGACCCTGGGCTGCTATAATGACAAGCTGCTGAAACACTTTGCAAGAAGCTTGCAGGGTATCTACAAACTGACAGTGACCCCAAAAGGCAGAAGTTAATAAAGCTGCATAATAACACTGTAATTTGGTTGAACTTTGGTCGTCTCTGTTCCTGTGTGTATTAAACTCAGAAGTGCTACATCAAAATAAAACATTTTTGCAGCCCTCACTGTTTTGTCAATCAAAGGTTTGTGCTCCCATACTGCAAAATAAACCAGTTCACATATACTGTAGTTCCGAATATGTTAAGGGATATGTTTCATAATATACAAAAATTGGCCAAAAAATGTACTTGTACACCAGACATTCATTCAAAATATATATGTGACACTGGAAATACATTTTCTTTCTATGTGCCATTGACATCCAACATCCAAAACATATTTTTGCCACTCAAATGTTGAAACACATCTCAAAAAATATTCTGTATATGTGTGATTTTTTCATAAATTTTTTACATTGATTTATTCTGTATAGGCTGCCAACCGGATTTCAGCTTTGGCCTCAAGTTGGAGACACATCAGGTGTTTAGATGAACATGAATAAGACCATGTAGGAGAGCAAGATGCTGGGCTGATGATTTTTCATGTAGGCTACTTTATTTATAAATAGGTTGTTATGAATGTTCACCAAAATCAGAGTTATTTCTGTATGTACCCACTACCTTGAGGTCTTTTATTTTCGTTTTTCATATATTTGATACAGTGACTTTTATTTTGATAGCGTGTGAAATGCTAGCAACAAATATTTCACTGTACAAATGTAGGATTTAAATTGTCATGTGTCTAAGCATTATTCTGTATGTGATATTGTTGTACTCGAAAATGAGCTGGTTACATGTGTATTTCGCTAGATAGATATTCACTGATAAGCTAGCTATCTAGCTAGTCCTAGCTAATGGCCGAATGCATTAACGTTTCAAGCTCTGATAGCAGACGTTTACAGTGTATATTTCTCCTGTCATGTTAAGGCACTGAGGAGATGAGACATAAGCTTTGTCTGACGCTGTTTTCTGTTTAATTTGACCTCTGAACAGGTATGTGGATTTGTGCATAATGCTGAGACGTCTTCCATCATTTCTACTATACTGAACACAACGCAGGGGTTAACGGGACTGGACCATACATCCATGGACTGGACAGCCATAGTCCACACCGGTTACACAAGCAATCAGCAGGCTAGCTCTCAGCTCATTAGCCTTGGCTCCTCTCACTCAGACACACATCTTCCTGAGACTCCCCACCACAGCAGGGGGAATGACTGGGATAAATAAGGAATAATCAAGGAATCTTTCCGGCTGCGAGTTGACCTGAATACGGGACTCCTTGCCGCCGTGGAGGCTCTGCATGCACAATGCTAGCATCATAATGAATGGAGCAGTGTATGGATGGGGGAATTGAAACAGAGAGATTAGTAATGCAATGACACTAACGCGAAGGGAGGAGGATGCTCTTCTGTGTTTGGGTTCAGAAGGAAGCATACTTCAGTACAGCTTTTGTATGCTGTGAGTTCTAGCCCTCAATTTAGACTTGGCCCATGCACATATACATTTTTAGTTGCAATCAACCTAATATAACACTGAAGTCAGTGAATACACAGTTGTGGTTGTGGTGAGGGCTCACTCATTTATTGTCTAGAATGCTGCATTTAAATCATTCACACACACTGCCAACTTTGTCTCTATAGAGCTAATATGAAAGGCATCCAAATGAGCGAAACAAAGAACAATGCAAATCTTTTTTTGCAGACTACTGCAGAATATGTCAGATTATGCAGTGTGCAGCACACAAACACAGAACAGGCGCTGGGTAAGAATACTTTATCTGCAAACAATGCAGAACGTCATCCTGGCCCTTCAAGGTTTAATTATATTATTTGCTGTTCTATGATTAAATAACCCAAACAAGGCGTTTTGTGCCATCCTTGAAAATCCTAACAAATTATGAAGCGGCTACTCATTTACCACATGTCTCCTCTGATAATTAACTTACTTTTCCCTATTTATTTCTACCTCTCCTCCTCAAGAACTTCATATTTCAAACAAGTACTGCCAGTGAAGTAACAGTCGGGGCATGTTCAATCAAGCTGGTAGACCGCAGCTATTCACAAAGTTCACGAAGCCATGACATGCTGCTGCAGTATCACATAGGGAGCGTCTTTTTCCATGAGGCTAATATTTCATGTACAGAACACTCTTTTTCTAGTCAACTTCAGCTGTAAGCCACAGCCAGTCTCTGTCCATCCATCATATCCTGACCTTGACCACCAAGCCCTGACGGCTGCCCGGAGCACAGAGAGTGACTAATGTCGTCTCAGCCGCCACCTCCCCGCACCAAAGGCCCCTGATATCCGTCCAGCCTTATCCGACCCCGGCGTCTATAGATTCCTATCTCTCCTCCCAGCTTTAATTATTCACGCTGCTGAATCACACTCTTATCAGAGAGATAGCCCACTGGCCAGACTCCCTGCCCCTTCTCTCTCCCCCTCTCTCTCTCTCTCTCTCTCTCTCTCTCTCTCTCCATCACTCCATCTCTACCTCGATCACTCTCTCTTCCTGGTCTCTGTTGCCCACCATGGGAGTCCAGAAAGCCTCCAATCAATCAGCGTCTGAGAGGTTTTTATTTTTAGAGCAATTTCAGACAAGTGGGAGGGAAATGGAGGGATGGAGATAGAGTGAGAGAGAGAGAGAGAGAGGGAGTGATAGAGAAATAAAGTACAAGTGGAGGAGGAAATTAAGGCTCAAACAGCGAGCAGAAAGAAAGCGAAGGCAGTAGAAGGAGAGAGATGGAGGGAGGGAAGGAGGGAGAAAGAGAGATGAAGAGGGAGGTGAGAGGAGAGGAGGTAGGGAGGGAGGGAAAGTATGGAGGGGGAGAGGGATTAAATGGAGGGGAGGAGAGCTACATGGATGGAGGTAAGGTGTAGGAAAAGAGCAATAGAAGGAGAGAGGAGAAAGGGAGAGAGTGATAGAGAAAGGGGGAGAGAGAAGGAAAATAAATAGTGGAGGAGAGAGGGAGCAGGGTGGGAGAGGGATAAGGATGGAGGGAAAGAGGGATTAGAGGGAGGGGAGGAGGGAGAGATGAGGTGGAAGGAAGGAGGGAGAGAAAGAAAGAGAGGGAGGGAGAGGAGGAGATAAATGGATGGAAGAAAGGAGGAAAAGGAGAGATATAGGGAAAAGGAGAAAGAGAGAGAGAGAGAGAGTTCCCAGTGTTGGTTCTTCGTCCTCGTCCTCTGAGAACTTCATAGTTGTTGGTTGGAGGACGGTTGCCTGGCAACAAGTCACTCATCTCATCTCTGTGTTTGGCTGGTCGGCGCGGCAACGGTTGGCGGGGGCAACCCTTCCATTAGCATCTGGAAATAACTCCACACTGCAAGAAGTGACGCAAACGGCCTTTTATTATTGGATTCAGTTTTATTGAGCTCATTTCATCTTTTGCTGGTTTTAAGAAATGTCACTTGTATGCAGAGTTCTCCCTGGTCCTGGAATATCATGGAATATCATGGAATTTTGAGAGGTGTATTCCAGGCAGGGAAAGTCAGGGAATTCGATAAATCAAACATGAACAAACCAGGAGGGAAGAACAGGTTTAGAGTCATGGAAGCGCTCCAACTTAGTTATGGAAAGTCATGGAAAAGTCATGGAACTTTACTTCAGGGCCGCGGTGGGAACGCTGTGTGTGGCAGTGTAGATAAAACACCCTAACCCACGGGGAATTGAACCCCCAACCCTGGACCATGTTGAGTCCTCTACTGTCCTCCCAGTACGTTCCACCGGAGCAGCTGGTGGTCCAGTGTCTTGCTCAAGGGCACATAGACAGTGAGTCTTGAAAAAGGGGAGAGGGTTTCCCAGCTAACCTATAGGGATTTGAACTGGTGACCTTTTGAGCACAAGATAGCTTCAGTAACAGCTCGGTTACAGAGGGGACTGAAACAAGTGAAGTTGTCCACCATGAAAATCCTGGAAAAGTTGTGGAATTTGAACATTTGTTTTCCAGGACTGGAAACTTGAAAATTACTTTGTAAAAATGGTCTAAGCTCCGGCGGGTTCGTATCAGGATGACCGGAGGCCGGGTGTGTGGAGTGGAACAGGGTTTTATTGCCCTCACACACACAACGACAATAATTACTCAATACAATGTAATGCAATGTTGCAGTCACTCTGCGGCTGGCTTCCGCTCTCTTGCTGTTCCCAGCCAAGTCCCGTCCGGGCCCAGGCAAGTCCCATCCGGGCCCAGCCAAGTCCCGTCCAGGCCCAGGCAAGTCCCGTCCAGGCCCAGCCAAGTCCCGTCCAGGTCCAGCCACTACTTGATATAAAGGAAGAGAGTAATTAGCAACAAGGAACACCTGTGCCAATTACTCTAACCCTGGCACTGCTCGCAACCCCGTGGAGACCTGGAGGACCTCCCGCACTGCAAACAACAGAGGGTCTAACCACTTATCCCAATTGCGGCTATCCTCGTGCATGAACTTACAGATCATGGACTTTTTAACAT
>OMLI01100086.1:0-10296 GCA_900302605.1 Rondeletia loricata
CCCATGATGCCCGGCGCCTGTCTCTGTTCCCCACATCCACACTCATCTGCCTGTTGTTAGAGCACAACACCACCATCCCTCCACCTCTCCTTCTCCGTTGACTGGTCTGGATGGTAGTGATTTGTTTTTGCTTAACAGTCTGTTCAAAGACAGAGACAGCGTTCTCATTTTGCTTTTTAGATGAATTTTCATAGCAATAGAGCTTTTTAACAGCTCTTTGTCAGAGCTCACAGTTCCATCCTCCTCCTCTTCCTCTCCAATTCATCTTTTATCTGTTGAAACAGTGCAGAACACATAAGGAGCATCTTAAAGTTACCCGAGTACCTGTGTATTAGAATAAGCCATTCTTTTAATTTAGGAAGGGTTCAGTTCACAGTTTTATGAATACCACCAAACAGAAAACGCACAAACAACATGTCTCCTAACATTTCTCTTCTGCTTCACCTGCGTTCCTGGACCCTCCTTTGTGTTGTCTGGTGAAGGAGTGACATGGATATTATTTTTGAATTGAACTGAATTAAATTATTATTATTCCTGAGAATGAGTAATTCTTTCTTTAGCTGCTCCTGTCTTTTCATCTTATTCTTAACATCTGACCCCATAAATGTCAAAATGTCTTGCTGCACTCATCACAATTATTTAAATCCTTAATGATCTTTGTTGTGCTTGAGAAATGCAGTTAATCACCTCAACCATTCATTCATTCATTCATTTGGAAAGTGGACCATGGAATCCAGAACCTAATCTACTCATGGCTGTGGCTCCACAGAAAATCTATCGATGTCCACAAAGTCAGTCTCCCATTCATTGTCAATGGAGCATATCCAGCAAATGTTTCCGTTATTCACAACTCATTAGGATTGAGGGATTTCATCCTCTCTCTGGAAGACTGCCCCTCCTCTGGCCCAGGGACAAGTCGCCCCTGCAGTTTCTACAACCGACCACCAGATGTCGCACCTCTACCTCTTCTGTCATGTAACCCGTTCAGCCCAATTGCCCGGATTAAAAAAAAAAAGGATTTGACAAGTTGATGAACTTCATCTTGTATATAACGGATCGATTTACGCTAAACTTTAAAGTGATTAATTTAATTTATCTGCACCAGGCCCATATGTTTCTTCTCCAGTAGGAACTATAGCAGGGCTCCACTAAAGCATCCTGTCAAGAAATCTGTCGTGAACTAATGAATATTAATGACCTGGTTAAACACAGAAGCAGTGAGTCAACATGGTTAATCTCCCAGACTGGTTCGGTGTGTGTATCTATGGAGGTGCTGGACTTTTTATGTTCTTTTGGTTATTTAAATCTTGCACACAACACAATCTTTCACACAGCACACTTGGACTAACTGTAAATCATGTAAATCAAACAAGTTGGAATTTTGTTTTTGATTTGGGCTGATGCTTCTTTAAATTCTCATTGGTTCTATTTTTATTATTTTTTTAATCATATGCTATTTTCCACAGCTTATTGAAAGCGCAGCTATTTCCAAGAGTAAAAATAAATAGTCCTTCGCCTAACACATTGTCAGACACATAATTGTAGCTATTCTGCTTGTTAATTAACTTAAATGTTAACCTTTAACCTTAAACCTTTTTCTCTCCAGAGAATTAGATCCTTTGTAACTGTTCCAGGGACAGCAAAGGGCCCTATGTTTTTCTACGCAAATTTTCACCTGCTATTGGCCTTCTCATTGGTTGAAACCACAGTCAGATTCCAACGCGAAATTATCTGATTGAAAATCAGGGAGGGGAGAAAAAGAAAGAGCAACAAGTGTGATGATGGTTTACAGTGGTTTGGTTTTCTGACTTTTGGGAAAGGATTTTACGACACCTTTCCTCGAGTGGGATGATTCACCTCTAAAGAAGACTTGGGGAATTATTACACGTTCAATAACGACTGCAATTTGTCAAATTAACGGTGAGTATCTGATGATGTTGCTTATAATAAAGTCCTAACCCAGCAAGGGTGACACTTTAATGACAGCTGGAGAAATAATAGCAGGCTATTTAAACAGTTGAAAATATTTAAACTGTGGTAATAAACAGGCATAAACAGTTCAACCTATGAGTTTCTAGAATATGTGGATAAGATGATGCTGTCAATTAAATAATAAGTACCTGCGAGTAAAGACTGAAGGGATATAAATGCCTCATGTTAAAGAGTTATGAATTTGAAACGACTTTGAGTTTTAATTAGTCCCATAAGTCCTGTCTTCTTACTAAAACTAGCTTCACCTGCAATTTGTTGACAGAATTCGTAATAACTTTTGAGCGTTGCTATACATAAGCCTACCTAACTGAAATGTCCTTTTTCTGATAGCCCTTAACATGCCACGGTCTTTTTTGGTGAAAAACAAACGGTGCACATCTTACAATGTACATCGATCATATGATGACGAACCAAAGGCCCCGATACAAACAGGTAAGACAAAATAAATACATAATAATTCAGATATAACCTCATAATTTGAGTAAAAGTCAGTCATGGTTAGGCAAATTAAATTACTTTTAGTGCATAATATAATAATGACAGCCTGTAATGTTTAATAATCTACATAAATGTTGATATTTAGGCTATAGTGTAAATTGCATGTGCCATTAATTCAAAAGCAATTTACTCAAAAATACAGCAGTCTCAGTCCAGTGTTTCAAGGTTTATTTCTGCTGAGGCAATTCTTATTTAGAAAACAAAATGTCTTAAGGGGAACTACAGGTCTTTAAAAATTGTTTATTTCTTTGCATTTTAACAATACAGAGAGAAGCCATTTGTTTGAATCAATCAAACTCTTATTTGTTGTTGTGAATTTGCAGAAGTCCCATCAGAAGGTCAGAGCGTAGACTCTCCAGAAAGACCTCAGTCAGTGGGGCAGCCCTCCCACCTGGACCGCTTCTCATTTGACAAGGAGGAAGAGGACCTCGAATGCCCCTTACCTGTTCACCCAGAGCCCACCAGACCCCCTGTGGCTCCAGCACAGCCATACTACTTATCTGGTGAGCAGCCAATACATATGTTTCACTGTATGTAGCCTATACCGTCTTCATCTTTTTCCACAAAACTTAGGATTTGTCTAGGTAAAATCTATACAAATGCGTATATTATGTGTGTGTGTGTACCACCAGAACCTCACATGGCAGAATTCCCTCCTTACTACAAGCCCACGTACGCATGGGAGCCGGTGCCTTCCTCCTATGAGCTCCGTCAGATGAGTTTCAGCCCTACTGTCTTGCAGCACGCCAGCAATCTGTATGGCGCTCACATCAGCCACGGTCCCCAACCCCAGCAGCCTCTGGACTGCAGCACGCACTATTCCCCCACCTCCAACACCTACCACTGTATCACCTGTGACAAGGTACGCTACTTGTTTTTTCTACACTTCCCACCTAATGGTAGAATATCTGTGTTAATTCAGCCTGTGTGTTCTGGCCTTGTATGTTGTGTATATTGTGTGTTGTGCAGCTTCACTTCTACCATCTGTACATTATCTCTGCACGTCTGTGTATTCTCCTCTCTCGCTCTCTCTCTCTCTCTCTCTCTCTCTCTTTCATATATATATATATAACTCATCAAGCCAAATTCCTAGTAATATATAAAATTAATTAGCGATTAATTGGATTCTGATTCTGACAGGGCTTTCTCAGTTCCCACTCAGGCAACCGATGATAAACAGGCATTCACGGTTTAACTTTTGCTAAAAGCATCTAACAAATAGCTTAGCGCTGCTGTCATGTGAAAACCTTGCATGCTCCTCTATAGGTTGAGGGAATTCTACAACCCTTGGTTTTTCCGAAACCCTTTCAAAACGCCATTGGATAAACTGGAAAATACTTGGTGGCCAAGCTGAGAGCAAGGAATGTTTTTCTTAGCTCCTGAAACATTGACATTTTGGAGATACACGGTTTTCACAGGACAGCGGCCATATAATAATAATAATAATAATAATGGATTGGATTTATATAGCGCTTTTCCAAGTGCTCAAAGCGCTTTACAGAAACCATTATTCTTTCATACACATTCACACCGGTGGTGGTAAACCGTAGCCACAGCTGCCCTGGGGCAGACTGACGGAAGCGTGGCTGCTAATTTGTGCCAACGGCCCCTCCGACCACCACCAAGATCATTCATACACATTCACACGAGGCAAGGTGGGTAAGGGGTTAAGTGTCTTGCCCAAGGACACATCGGGATGTAAACTCAGCAGGAGCGGGAATCGAACCGCCAATCCTTCGATCATTGGACGACTGCTCTACCTACTGAGCTACAGCCGCCCCATATGAGATTCGTCAGCTGTTGCATAATGAAAACAATATTTTAGTGGACTCTGTTGATTGACTCGGTGCCCTGACTGTGTGGCAGGTGTTCTCAACGCCTCACGGGCTGGAGGTGCACGTCAGGAGGTCCCACAGTGGGACACGACCCTTCGGCTGCAGCATCTGTAGAAAAACCTTCGGCCACGCCGTCAGTCTGGAGCAACACATGAACGTCCACACCCAGGTACATCAGCGACTCATGGCGCCACACAGTACCACTGAATAAAATGTGCCTTTCTGACACCTTCATATTAAGTTGAATGTGTGAGTAATACTGTTGGTGCATTTGTCTTTGATCAGGAAAAAAGTTTCGAGTGCAAGATGTGTGGGAAAACATTCAAGCGCTCTTCCACTCTCTCTACCCACCTGCTCATCCACTCGGACACGAGGCCTTACCCCTGCCAGTACTGTGGCAAGAGGTTCCATCAGAAATCTGATATGAAGAAACACACATACATTCACACTGGTAAGTCACAGTACATACACTGTCCTTACACAAATCCGGTGTATTATGATTTCAGAGTGGGTTCCGAGTATTTCAGAGTATGTTATGATGCTAAAGGAACGCTGGCAAGCAAGTGCATTTAAGAAGTGTGCGGTGGCAGCCGCAGCTCTATCAGTAACCAACTAACCTAAAGATTATAAAACACCTAAAACTGTCTACTTCTGTTCGGCTTCTCTTGCTGTACTCATTGGCTTTCCAGGTGCACCAAATAGGAATTGTTTCCAAGAGTAATATAACTGCTGATAAATCAGAAAAAGAAACTTAAACAAATGTCCTGTGGATTTGCATATCAGGTTTTCCTGCTTTGCGGAGTCCTCTGTAAAAGGAACTCTATGCAGTCGGCATTTGTTGTCAATGAATGTTTGACAAATCTGAACAATGGCACGATTCTTTGCCCCTGGACATTAATACTACCTTTATCTTTATGGTATAAACACTCTGCACCATTTTTGGTACAGGTGACGTGTTGGCAGATTTGACAGAAGTAGTGGAAAGGATACCGTCACTCATACAGAGAAATCACTTGAAACTGATCTAAGATTTGATCTAATCATAAACTGAACACATGGATTCTTCATTGGGCTTTTTGTGTGTTTTATTTTGTAGGTGAAAAGCCCCATAAGTGCCAAGTGTGTGGTAAAGCCTTTAGCCAAAGCTCCAACCTCATTACCCACAGCAGGAAACATACAGGTTTCAAACCCTTTGGCTGTGAGATTTGTGCCAAGGGCTTCCAACGCAAGGTGGATCTCCGCAGGCACCACGAGAGCCAGCATGGCTTGAAGTGAGGAAGAAAGGACACCTACAAGAAAACAATCTCAAAAGAGGATGATAAGATGAGTTTAGCTATTGTCTAGCTGTATGGTATCTTTTGGATGGCCATTATAGATAAAGTACATGGATAAACACACTGTGACATCAAAGGCAATTTAACGCCAGCGAAAAGCTAATATGTATAATGAAGCAATTAATGTTTGCTTGATAGCTGATTCAAGTGTAGTTACTTCAACCTGTATATTAAGTTTCAGAAGTAGACTTCTTACGAGATGTGTTTACATGTGTTCTATATAAAACATGTAAACATTTTGTTTTGTATAATTTATTTAAAATATGTTATGGTTGAGCAATGTAAAATAAATTGTGTGAGTTGATAAATACTTATTAAATAAAGGGTGAAAACAGAATCAAAATCTTTGTGGTTATTCTACTGATCCCAATGGTACAATAAAAAGGCATAGTTTAGAGTGCTACAATGGCTTAGCAATACAATGTAGCCTAGTTCTTGGTAACTAAACTACAAGGTAAAATACTTGCACACTGTTTGTTTAGTGAGATGAGATGATGAGCACTGTAAACATACTTTTCTCTCTGTTCTGTTCTTTCTGTGTGTTTTTCTGTGTCAGTTTCCTGTCAGAGCAGGATGTGGAATAACTGACTCTGTAGCCCCAGGTAAAAATCTCTTGTAGGACCAGAGATAGTGTGTACTGGGGTAATCCTGCATTCAAATATATACCTGGAACACCATGCAAATACCGGGCCAAAGAGCTATTCAATTCTGAGACTCATCTCTAAACCAGATAAATGGTTTGTCAAGGAAAGTTAGAGGGAGATGTTCAGAGAGGGTTATTTGACAAATTATATAAATGTAGTGTCTTTAATAGCGCCAATTGACAAATTCGATCTTTTTGTCCCTTTGATATAGTTACGTCATGGTTACTGTAATAGCTAAATCAACTCTATAATCTCAGTAAAATCAGAATTGCACAAACTGCGTAAGCCCTCCTCCAAGTGTCAGGTAGGCTATGATGGATTTTGGCCTACACACCCCTTGGATACATCCCGTGTAGCTGCTTGGCTGATAAAGTGCATTGTGTCCAATGGGATACTAGGATTAACTATAAGTAATAAGAGGTTGGGAAAAGGGGATTGATTACTTAGTTAAACTGCCATCACCACACCCATCCATTCTGTTGGATTTACTTCAACAAATAAATGGCAGCTCTCACGAAGACTCACCACCTTCCTCAAACACCAAACCTGTTAGGACATTAAGCTGCTCCAGGCAAATCAGATCATCACTTGGCCTAGTTAAATCTGACATGTGCTGTATCTAGTCATCAGTGTTGGGGACATGATTTTGTAAGGCAAGGTTGACCATATCCATGGTGTAATGTCACAGTGACAACAATAAGACCTTTTGTCAGTATAATGGATCCTGATTGGTGGGGTTCTTTCAGTTCCTGAATATGAAAACACGAATATCTAGAAAGGAAAGGATGAGAGCATGATTTCACAAGTGCAAAAAGTACATTCACTTATTTTGTGTCAGAGGAGTCATTACTGCAGAAATCAGTGTCTGAATAGGGAATAGAAGAGGCATGAGGCTTACTTTCTGGTTCAGTTGGTAAACAAATCTGAGGTCTCTATGCAAATTGTGTTGGTACTACCTGGGCAACAGGGTCCGTTGTGATCCTCTGGAACAGTTAGGGCTGCTGCATCCTGGTGTGAGGAGACAGAGCAAATCACAATCCTGAACAGGTAACCAATGGTAGAGAGAGGATCATCTTGGGCGGGACTAAAACAAACAGGACATGGGTCCTGAAAAGGAGGGGTGGTGCTCAGGCTAGCCCGGGGGAAAACTGGAGAAATTAGGAAACCAGGTCCACACACACACACACACCTGAAACATTGTTTCATCAGTGTAGTCTACAGGTGTTTGAGTGTGAGAGGGTTTTTTGTAATAGGAGAATTTTGATATTCATACAGCTGATAGATGACTGAAAATAGCAGTTCAGGCTGCTGAGGACTGCGCTGGAAATGTTTATGTGGTTATCCACCCCTTCTTCATTTGCATATCCCTGTTGCCCGAGGTGTTGTGGTATCCTGAAAATTGCAAATTCACCAGATTTTCTTCCCTGTAACTGTTCAGCTGTCACTGAGGACACAGTTAGGCTTGGGTACAGCCATCAATGTAGCAACCATTAAAGGAAACAAACTCGGTTTTTCATATTTCATATGAAAAAGTATGAGGGGCCATGTAGGGGAACTTCTAGATCTTTTGACAAAAGGGCAGGTGCGGCAGCGTATGCAGCACCGGCCTTGTGCACACCATTGCTCCGATTGCTTGCTGTAATTTTTGTCTTTGATCTCGTCCATGGTGCGCGGGAGCTGGACAAGAGCCTGTTCTAGCTTCTGAGCCAATCACAATTCAATGAACTGTCTGCCTTCCGTTTCTACTATACTCTCTCTCACATTCATACATTCTAATATATGAATGTGAGAGTGAAAGCATATGTATGCGAGAGTAGAGTATATATACATGAGTGAAAATATATGTATGTGAGAGTAGAGTATATATATGTGAAAGTAAAAATATGTGTATGTGAAAGGCCCAGAATGAATTACGGCCAACACGGCCCCTCATAAAAAGGCATATCATGTGTCAACAACAGGAAAATATTTGAATAAACTTAACAGTTTTGTTTACAGTGTGACAGAAATCCAAGGGCTGTCCGCAAGCTGCTGCCTGACCGGTGAAGTTATGACAGAATCTGATACCATAAACAGTCTCAACCCTGACAACCACAGCGACAGAAAACAAGACAAATCTGTCAAATCTGTTCCATCCAGCCAAGACCACGCAACACATTGGAAAATCAAGACTCAAACATCTGCACAGTCTCTCAAATCCAACACACACCAATCCAAATGCACCTCTCTCTCTCACATACACACGTGCACACACACACACACACACACACACACACCACACACTCACCAGGCAAAGAGATGGGGCAAAGAGCTGAATTTGTCTTGCAAATTAGTTACATGCAAATGGCTCTTGGCCTGTACTCTGGAAGTGCTCTAGGGTCGAAGGGTGAATGAGTTTACTAGCCTGAGGCATTGATGGGAGATTCACGGAAGATCCCAGAGGAGGGACTGCCTCCCAGTAAGATCAAGGAAATGTCATGGGAATCTGTGTTATTACTTATTGTTATTAGATACCTGTGACTTAGTATTTGTGACACCCTGTATCTCTAACAGGCCCTGTTTTGGACCTACACTACTACTACTACTACTTTTACACCCACCCGCCCCTCAAAAAATGACCTGCACTGTTGTAAGACTCAGATTCACAGTCTGTATTCCATCTACTATTTCTGTTTCTAGTGTTTATCTCATTCCTTGTCAGCCAATCCACATATTTTAGATTCAAATGTCTTGCTCGTTACCCAACATGTGATGCAACCTTTGAAACACCCCTTTCTTCTTCCCAAACAGATTGCATTTCACAGTACTGCATGATATAAACTTCTCGGCTGTGAAACAGTTATCAATGTCTGTTTTTAATAAAATCAGACCAAAAATAAAAAAAGACAGGGTTTGGAGACAGAGAGTAAAAATTGGTTCGTTAGGTCCAACAACAGTACACAAGGAAACCATACAACACAATGGGAGAATAATCATTTGAATTCAGGGAGTGGTTACTTATTGGTGAGAAATAAAGTGGGGAACAACAAAGTCCAGCATGAAGTTATAAAGGATGTAGGTTTTCTTTGACAGATTTACGAGGTGCAAGGAGCATCAATACATATACAGAGGGAAACTTTAAAACATTTCTGAGTGAAGTTATATGAACAAAAAGTGTACAAATCTTAAGTATCAATGAAAAGTAAACAATTCCAAACAAGAAAGCAGCAGGATTGTGTTTTATATTCAGAGTCTGCTTATGGAAATTACATGTTGAATAACATGCCAAAAAAACTGTCAGCAGATTTCCTCTTTATGACTGGACACAGGAAACGGGTCTATGATCACATCCCTGAATGTCATGGGGGTGATACCACTTGATTGCCAGTGACACAGCAGTAACTGTGTTGTGGTTCAGAATGACAGAGGCGGCATCCTGCCCTCCCATTGGCTGCCAGTCATCCAAATATGGACATGTCTTCCCAACTGACACATAATCAGCTGCAGGACCAGGGTTCGTGGTGCAGAGACTGAGCGATGGTGCCAGAGAGGGGATGACAGAAGAGGGGATGTGTTGAGCAGGGCCGACACGGAAAGTGAGACAACTTGACAGACAGTATGAGAGAAAAGGGGTGAAATCTGGGGCCAGCAGGCTTTCCAGAGCGAGCCAGGCGGTGGAGGGAGTGTGATAGCCTTATCATGGCCGCCCCACACTGTAACGGTTGGAACACACCACCAGAGCGACAGGGAGGAGTGGACAGGCCTTCGACCGAGATAGCACCAAGCACCGGTCTAATCCGAGTGACCAGGGCTCCACTCTGCTGCGTGCTCCTAGAGAGAGAGTGACAGAGAGAGAGAAAGAGAAAAAGAAAGACAAAGAGAGAGAGAGAGAGAGAGAGAGAGAGAGAGAGAGAGAGAGAGAGAGAGAGAGAGACAGAGACAGAGACAGACAGAGAGAGAGAGAGAGAGAGATAGAGAGAGAGACAGAGAGAGAGAGAGAGAGAGAGAGACAGA
>OMLI01100092.1:0-15364 GCA_900302605.1 Rondeletia loricata
TGAAAGAAAGTCCTGATAATTAGCTATTAACTGAAACAATCCCTTTGTGTTGAATACACTGAAACTCACAGGGGTACAAATGCATCAGACCCATTTTGAAATGGGCCACAGTACTGGAATGTGACTATTACTAAAGGTACTGCAAACGATACATCTATTGTACGTACATATATTTGCACTAAATCAATCAGCCTTCACAGGAAAGGAAACAAGAAAACCTTACCAAGCGTTAATGTGAAAGTCTCAAACTGTCAGAGAAACAAAATGCAGCATCTGTACTGTCAATGTGAGGCTGAGCTTGCCAGGGAGCGTTTGAAGGGATGTCAGTGCTGGGAGGCTCAAACACTGTGTGGATAAGGGAAGCTATTGTTATAAATATAATAGTGCTCTCTGTGACTCTCTCTCTCTCTGACTGTGTGTGTGTGTGTGTGAGAGAGAGAGAGAGAGAGAGAGAGAGGGAGAGAGAGAGAGAGAGAGAACAGTTTGAGTCTAGAATCCGCTGCTGCCTCCTAGTGGATATAAATGTAATTGCAGCCTGTATAGCAATGCCCAGTTTGACTGGTAGTTCCGCTAAAATCAGGTTATTTTACGCACTCTTGCTGGCCTCCTGTCTATCGACTACAGCTATTTGGGAAGAATAGAGGTTTTTTCTGTCAGAAGAGTATGTAGATGTTATCTGTAACTGGTTTTCCTGAGCACCAGAAACGCCTAATTGGCAGCTGTCACTGTAACTTCCAGCGTCGTGTCGTCGTTGACAAGGGACAGCTCACCGATGGTTGTTGTTCGCATGTCCCTGAAGCAAAGATACGGGCTCCTACTATGTTTCACCATCGGTGGAGTCATTGCTTATCAGTTCACAAGGTAAGGTAAACACTTTTATAAGCCTGAACACAGTCAGTTACCATACACTTTTGAAAACGCTGAAACTATGACACGGGTCTAAACTTTAAAGACACCAACGAAGCATTCTTCAGAGGCATAACAACCACGATACACCTGTGGACATTGGACATGACACGTAGGGTCTGTCTTAAGACCAGTGGAGGGCAGTAATACGCCTCGATGCGTCTACACGCAATTCCCAAAAGAAGAAGAAGAAGACTAACACGTAGCAGGTTAATGTGTCAGACCTGTCTGTCCTGTGTTGAGGAGTGAAGACAAGTAGTGTTTCAAATCACTGTGTAAGTCTCGATTCAAATCATTTCCATTGATCAGTGTGTGTGTGTGTGTGTTAATGAACTACTTCTGTTCTGTGCCATGACAAATTATTTGTTGTCATTATCAAATGCCTTCAGGATGCTGAATAACCTTAATGAAACCTGGCAAGTTGACTACTAAGAAGCCCTTCTTGTTTGTAGCAGTGGGGAGGGAGGTTACACACATGACATTCACACCTAGGAGCAGCCCAGTCCCTCCACAGTCCTCTACACTGGAGCAACTGGGGTTCAGTGCTTTGCACCTCCAGTCACACGCTCACTCCCCACTAGAGAAATATGTCTCAAAATGCTTCACGGCCTTTGATTAAATCGCACCAGCTCGATAAAATAACTCTTTTTTTTTGCCCTCCAGACGTGGGCCTGAAGTGAGGAGAATGAGCCGTGTGGAGGGTCTGAGGGCCAACTCCTCCCAGTTCAGTCTGGAGGGAGAGCCCTTCCGCATCCTGGGAGGCTCCGTCCATTACTTCCGTGTCCCGAGAGCCTACTGGGAGGACCGGCTGCTGAAGATGAGGGCCTGTGGCCTCAACACTCTCACAACGTAGGCTCCCACTGACTGACTGTATACTGGGATCACCGGACCCAACACTGGATAACAATTGCTTTACTAGAGAGATTAAATAAAATCAAAGTAAACCCAAGCAAAGCAATCAAAATTAATTTGAGCTGGTGTTCTTTATAAATAACAACGTGCTTTTGTAAGGAAACAAAAGGACATGAATAATTCAGCTTAATACAAGAAACAAACAAGTCACAATCTTATGAGCCACATCCCTGTAGTGTTGTTTTGATACTGAGGGCACACAGAATACAGTTTAATACACTTATTTTTTCAGGTATGTGCCGTGGAACCTGCATGAGCCTGAGAGAGGCGTGTTCAACTTCCAGGACCAATTGGATTTAGAGTAAGGAATGATGTAAGGACTCTTTGAGTCTGATGGAGAGCCACTGTTTTCCCACTGGTGGCACTGTTGCATTGCAAAAGGTCTTAGCGACCCACAGGCTTGATTCATGTCATACTGCTGAGATGAAATCAGTGTGTCATTATTCTTGATTTATTGATTATGATGGCATTGATCTGTAAAAGAAGTTGCTTGCTGTTAAACTGTTGTACCTGCCAGGTCTGGGGTCAAATCATGTTCAATTCAACCAATGCAAGAAGCAGATTTTCTCCAAAAACTGAAAGACTTTATCTTCAAATGTTCATATAATATCTTAAGTGTCGTATTTGAGAATGAATGAATATTAATATGAATAGAATTTGCCACTGAATATCTGTTTTACTCCACATTTTAATTGATTGAATTGATAATGAATTGACATTGATGACATTCTGTGTCCATCTCTTAGAGGCTACCTCCGCCTAGCAGCCAGCTTAGGTCTCTGGGTGATTCTGCGTCCAGGGCCCTACATCTGCGCTGAGTGGGATTTAGGGGGGCTACCCAGGTAAAAAGCACAGAGCCTCAATAGATCCGTTAGCTTTGGATATTTTCTGCATTGTCTCATGATGCCTTGCCTCCTTAAACAAGCCACAGTGCAGTCAATCAGCTGATATCTGCTTACTGTTGTGAAATTGTTACAATATAGGCATCGGGGGTGTTTGGCTAAACCCCAAACATTTCTCTAAAGCAATACATTTATTATGTTTAGTCAAGCGATCTGTTAGAGGTGTGTTTGCTGCAAGCTAAATCCAAAGAATTCTAGGGAGAAACTTGAAATGTATCCATACTTCAGTTAGGTGAAACTTGTTTCACCTCTGTTAGAATCAGAATCAGTTTTATCGCCAAGTACAATAAATATACAGGAAATTGTCTTGACGCCTTACTGAGTTTCACAGTACATACTAACATACATGATACAAGGACAACAGGGCCTCACATACAGTGCAAGATACTTATCACTCAAAAAAAAAAATACCTTTAACTGTTACCATTACTTACAGATCACAGCCACGGATGATTTATCAGACTTTTTAGAGATTAATTAGAGGGAAAGATAACTAAATCTGGCAGGCATATCTCCCTAAAAGGATAAATGTACACATTAATTTAGTTCTGTAATCAAAATAGATTCAAAAAGATAAAGGGGGTAGATGTTGGAGGGAAAAAGTCTGGAAGTAGTTATTTTAAATTAGTTTTGCCTTCAGGGAATGTGAGGTTAATATTTGATTGTATTTGATAATCATCAAAACAGTTTCTTGGGGCAGAAAGTGTGACTCCCACTGCACCACATCTTGTGATAGTCATGCTTTTGTCAGTGCAATTATCTTCGACAGCACCAACCTAATACACTTAGAGTTCACAGCACGTTGAGGAACTTGCGTGATATGTTACTCAAATGTGTGGCATTTAAAAGTTGTGTTGTGATTTCTTCTCAGTTGGCTCCTGCGTGATGAAAACATGAAGATGAGAACAACCTACCCAGGGTTCACCGATGCAGTCAACTCCTTCTTCGATCAACTCATTATGAGAGTTGTTCCACATCAGGTACTTTCAATTTGAGCACGGTCTACATTTCAAATGTAATTGTGCTCACAGGAAGCATATTTATTCATTTATTGGTCTATGTAAACTGACAAATAAATGTTACTAACCGTAGTAGCTAAAATATGTGCTTACTAACTTAGCTTACTGGGAGATTATTAAAGACCACATGAAGTGAAAAATTTACTTACCATAAGGTATTCCATGGAAATTACACAGAGGCCAAAGAATTCATAAAACAATATATGCCAACAAGACATGTATGCTCAAAACAGACCAGTCTTTTCACTTTATTCTTCCGTTGTCTCAATTTCAAGGTAACATGCATACAAAGTTCTGTTAATTCATCTTTACCACATGTAAGCATGCTGGCGATAAAACATTTTCTTTTTAAAGGCAGTGATCCCAATAAGTTAGAACTATGGTGATAAAATCTGTTTATCTACAGTCATATTTCACTGCTGCTTCGTAGTTTTGTGTTACCACCTCCTGCTGTGTAATAACTTGCTGCTCTTGGGCGTTTGGCTAGCATAATTTGTCACCAATTACAACACCATGTACACTTTGACTGTTCAACGTGTATCCTCCCTCCTATATTTCATTTTTATCAGAGCAATGCATCATTAAATAAGCTCAGATTTCCATTTTGTGGATGGTGAAGTGCCGGTGCACTAATACATGTCCTCTATTCATTGGCTAATTGATATGCAGTACTCCAAGGGTGGCCCGGTTATCGCAGTTCAAGTGGAGAATGAATATGGCTCCTATGCTAAAGATACTGAATACATGCCTTTCATCAAGGAGGTAAGAATCATAATTGTACAGTATTTTCAGAGTAATTGGCTTGCCCACACATGCGCGCATGCATACACAGATATGCGCATAAACACCATATGCTCATATGAAAGTAAGTGAGTAAATGCACTTTCTTACTTTGTTCCGCCCTCTATCCTTCCCTTACTCACTCTCTTTTGCTCTTTCAAAACATTCAAATTTCAGCAATTACATTTCAGAAAGGGCATCCACTGTTTTGTTTAGTTGCATTCATAATTCCCTTCCCCTCCAGGCATTATTGTCTCGGGGCATCACAGAGCTGCTGCTGACCTCAGACAACCAGGAAGGACTAAAGCTTGGAGGAGTGAAAGGAGGTATTGTCAGACAGTCAGTCAGATAGGCTGGCAGACAGACAGACATGCACACACACACACACACACACACACACACACACACACATAACAACCCTGAGTCCTGCTGTGTGGTGCGGTGGTTGGTGCTTAGTGTTTTCACACAATATCAAGAGGTCTGAGCCAATGGCGACCCAGTGTCAGGCAGCTGCAGTTCAGAACTCTTAACAAAGAGGATTCTGTATAATACCAGGAAGTGGCTTGCACATCGCCCTCCTTTATTGGCTCATTAGAAGATAGTTCCTGATTACTGCACCTGCTTTTGAATTTGCTTCTTCTGGCCTGGCTACTGTACATACATTTTAGTTGTGTATATATTGAATATATCGTGATGTTTTAAACGGACTCATGTTGTTTATTGTGGTTATGTTTTCATTATCTGTACAGACTTGCATACTGTTTTTGCCTCTTGGCCAGCTCATTATTGTAAATGAGAATTGGTTCTCAATTGACTTACCTGGTTAAAGGTAAGTCATAAAGGTTAAATAAAAAAACATTGGCAAAACAATTTTGGTACTAGAAAGAACCGTTTTAGAAAGATTATTTTAGAGGACCATATGGTTCATGGTTTCTACATGAAGTCTTTATAAAACAGGTAGATAACCAAGCAATCTATGATCAAAAATATGTTCAAACCATGCTGATAATTCCCACAAAGCACAGTTAGCCATGCTTTAAGGTTGCTACCAACTCAGACAATGCATGTACATTGGTAATTGTTGTATAAAAGCCATAATAACCTTGGGGATGCTCATTACTGTGATTATGGGTACTACTGTGCTCATAATTACAGCAAAGCACGCATCGCCGTCATTCTCAAAATCACTGGACAGGGCGTCCTCTGGGGTGTTATTGTTATAATAAATAATCCTTTGAGAATGTAAGAAATGTTCCAACTCACCTCTAAGAACCTTCTTAAGAACTGTACAAGTTTCTTTACTCTGATTTGTGTGTTATATCGACAGTAAGGTGAAGACTCAACAGTTTGAGTTCAGTGCCTCACTGGTTGATTCCTAACACAGAACCTTACAGTGGACCGTTTCACTACCTAACACTGTGAAAGTTGGATTTATGTTGGATTTAAATAAATTGAAGAATAATTAGGTTTGATATGGAAGTACCAGGCACTACATGGAACCAGTAATGGTTATTTAAATAGATTTTAAGAACCATTTTGCGGTTTGAGTGGTTCTTCAAATAGTAATGGTTCCTAAAGTGCTATCTGGCCCACAAAGAAGCTCTAAGGGGAAAAAAAATATTTTTTAGAGTGCAGAACGTCCGACTCCTTCCTTCTTCTCTTAGAGCACAATTGTCCTCTTAGCACAATAGAGATTGAACAGGCTTGCTATTAGATCACTTTAGTAAGAGGGAAGACATGATAAAAAAGGTGCTGGTGACTAAATCAATGTAGTTCTTAATGGTGAACTGATGTACTGTGTTAGTGTGTAATACATAACATTATACTACCTTGTTCTGTCTCAAGCACTAGAAACCATCAATTTTCAGAAATTGAACCCGGATGGCATCAAGTATCTGGATGGAATACAAGTGAGTCTTATTTGTGTGCCGCTGCCTAAACGGTTGGCTCATTTATCATCATTGTTAAATCCAGGCAACAGTTCAAGTGTTGTCTCAAGCTTTTTAATAATCAAAATGCTTGTACACAGCAAGTTGATTTAGGAGAAGAGCTCATTACGAGTGTTTATCCCATCTGACCTAATCAAAGCATCAAGCATCAACCTCT
Organism: Rondeletia loricata; assembly: GCA_900302605.1. Lineage (NCBI taxonomy): Eukaryota > Metazoa > Chordata > Actinopteri > Beryciformes > Rondeletiidae > Rondeletia > Rondeletia loricata. Next base: position 6,626 of record OMLI01100092.1, read on the forward strand.
ACACTGAATATATACACATCATTAGGAGCCCATGCTCTTTCCAAGACATAGACTGACCAGGTACATCCAGGTGGAAGTTGTTACTTATTGATTTCACCTATTAAAATGAGGAGAGGAGATGGAGATGAAGGGGAGGAGACAGGCATAAGGTGCATTGTGTTAATCCTTAACACAATTGATTCATGGTTTGTGCAAAAGGGTGTGCAACTATCTATTAGGAAGGTGTTCAAAATATTGTATACACTTCACTCAGTGTCGTCATTGAAAGAAACTAGAAGGTCATTCAGACATCTTGTAGCTCAATTGAAGTGACTCAGTGTTGCCTACCAAAATTGTTGGAATACCAAATCAATCATATTCCTTCTCCTAGCCTGAGAAGCCTAAGATGGTGATGGAGTACTGGTCTGGCTGGTTCGACCTCTGGGGGGACCTTCACCATGTGTTCACTGCTGAGGGTAAGACGGGCTTTGTTTCAGTACTTAGATCAAGACAGGTTCTCTGGTGGTAAGAGACTCTGTTCAGACAGGAAGACAGGGTTTCTTCTGAGGGAAAAACAGGCGCTCTCGAACAGTATGCTTCGTCCACACACGGCACGGAGCCCACTGCAGCTTAGCATATGGTCATTTCTTCCTTGTTTTAGGGCTTTGTCAGAGATTTATATGCTTTTGATGCATGGTAGGTTGTGAACCAAGTTTCACAAGCCAAAGTCTGTGTCCCACCCTCTTAACTTTATATCTGGTCCACATATTTGATATTCAGATGCCAGAATTTCAAAGAATTCTTTATACAGCATTGTTCAAAGATACACTCCATTGGTTCTCACTGTGTGTATTGAACTTCAGTTTAGAGTTTAGGTGTTATGCTTAGTAGTAGATGTTCATGGGGTCAGATTTCTGCATCCCATGTCCTCCCACTTCCTTTGCATCCACACGCACCTACATTTTTCTGCTGTAGCCACACAAACCAGGGATTGTCTTGCACCTGGCTGTATTAAATACAATTTTGTTTAATTGAAACATGTTATTATGCACTTTCCCATTAATTATCTTTACCTATGCTACAATTTCTTATACGTCATAGGCTGTTTGTGTGTTACAGTACTTATAGTCTGCACCATAACATGAGACAACACATGACAAAAAATGACATTTCATAGGTTAGCTCAAAGCCTGGACCAACATGTGAGTAGTATTAGATTAACAGCATTAACAACAATGTTATAATAATAATAATAATAACAGATTTTATTTGTATAGCACCTTTCAAAACAGAGTTACAATTTTCTTTACATTAACAAAATAAAACAAGAACAAGAACGGGAAAAGACAAAAGACATAGTAAAATGACAGCAACACACTAAAAATCAAGGCAAAAATACAGATCAACATAAAACAACAAATCTAGAAGCAATGATTTAAGAGCATAACACACTGAAAATCACTACTGATGCAAATATCCAAGGTCAAATTGTTCCTGCAGTCTGTCTCTTGGAACAAGAAACTCAATTTGGTAAAAGCGAGTCTATAAAAGTGTGTTTAAGAAGAGATTTAAAAGAAGATACTGATCTGGCTTGCCTAATATCCTCAGGCAAGTCGTTCCACAGCCTAGGGGCCCTAACAGCGAAGGCCCGATGACCTTTGGTCATGAGTCTAGACTTTGGACCTTAGGGTACGCTCCAGCTCATAGAGAGGGTTAAAAGGTCAGCGATATCATCAGGAGCCAAGCCCAGCCGGGCCATAAAAATGATCAGTAAAATCTTTAAATTAATTTGGAAATGGACAGGTAACCAGTGTAGGGAGGCTAGAATGGGGGTAATATGGTCTCTTCCCCTAGTTCTAGTTAAAAGCCTGGCTGCTGCGTTTACTGTAGATGGGAGAGGGAAGAATAAAGGTAATTACAGTAGTCTAAGCATGGATGGCTTTCTCTAGGTCCACAAATGACAAAAATTACTGTATTTTAGAATGGCTAATGACTCAGGCCCTCACAGTGGGGAGTGTACCAGTGGCTAACTTATATATCCCACAAACCATCTGTATAGCATGGACTACTTGCTACTGCCAGGTGGGGAATATTTCTGGCCTAGTGTACAGTTGTGATATAAATGATAGTACCTGTTTTGCAAATGTAAAAATTAATGGCGGTCACTGGTATTATCAAGAGTGTTCTTGGACATGTCTTATTTCGAACACACAGTTTTTACTTTTGTCATATCCAGTAGCAATCCACATCTTAAAAATAGAAAGTAAATGAAAATCCAAGGGCCGGCAGTCTTACTTCCATATATATTTTCTCCTCAGTGAGAGAGGGAAAAGTGCAGAAAGTGTCACAGCCATGAAATCCTGTAATATTCGGGGGGATTGGTGTCTTTGACAGGTCACTGCTCTATAGACTGCGCCACACCCAGCAGTTGGTCACGGCTAGTGCCACCAACATGAAATTTATCAAGTCCAGCTCTGTCACTCACTCTGCTAAATTGTTATTCACCATAGCTCATGCCCTTGATTCACATCATTAAAGTCAGTCCAATTTGAGTACTGAAGTCCAATTTTAATACTTAATTACTTGCTCTGCCGTGTTCCCTACAAAATATAGGCGGCTAATTTGTTCAGGGAGGAAGGCAATTTTTTATGAGGGTCAGCTTTGCCCTGTAATGGATTATAGTAGCCTGTAATATGATGTGTGGCAGAGGTCAATCCATTTCAATTGAAGTGGAATTGAGGGCAATAGGATTATTGAAACAGTGTCTCTGGCTTGTTAAGGCTGAAGCTAAATGAATTCATGGGTCTTATATTCAGCCTAGTTGTAGTTATTCTCTGCTTTAATCGGTCATGAGCGTACTATAGCTATATTGTATACTTTATGTATGAAGTGGGCTGTTTTATATATTTTGTTTCTCCCTTTTTTGACAGACATGTTGGCCGTGGTGACGGAAATCCTTCAACTGAACATGTCAATCAACCTCTACATGTTCCATGGAGGGACAAACTTTGGCTTCATGAATGGGGCATTTGCCGTTGGAACACCAGCACCTAAACCTATGGTAACAAGCTATGGTATGTGTACTTATTGAGTCTATGTTTGTTTGTTATCATAGACAAGATGCAACTTTGAATTTGTTTGTACAGCACATTGACCGGCATTTTGTGACCTTAGAATTATGAAGCTCCATGTACTAGTTAGGAGAAAAATTAGTTTATAAAGGCTTTGATTCAGACACAAAAACTGCATGACTATACCCAGACCTGTAGGCTAAAACGATCCATTAAAAAAATCATCATATATAATCAGTGATCTCATCAATATTCTGATTCAAAAACACTCAATAAACACAGTCTGAGCTGATATACTTGTACTACTGAGACATCATGTACATTGGAACATGTGAAGAGGATATTTTAAATGCCAGTAGATGCCGCTGTCTCTACTCCACAGCCCCTGACCTTAAGCTGCTTTGGAATTTGAAAACCCAGTGCATGGTAATGAATTCATTACCTAATAAAATGCATGGGAAATGTAAATTAAAGATGGTACAATGGGTTTTATATCCTCCCCGAGGCTGCTTAACATTGTTATGACCTCGTTCCTCAGAAGAGAATTCTGGAAAATGCTCGGCAGTAGGAATGGCCACCTGTGACCTTCAGCAGTCTTCATACCTGTGTTTACCCGACTGCCTCTTACTTTTCTGCCTCAAAAAGGCTGCATTTTCTGTCAAGATAACCCAAAATGTCTCTGGGCCCACTGCTGTCTCAAGACGTTTGATAGGGGAGCACAGTGAAATCATCTGCCATGGTTAAGAGGCATTCCTGTCTCTCTCCATGGCTCCGCTGCCTGCTGTTCTGATAGCGCATTATCTTTCAGATTACGATGCTCCATTATCCGAGGCTGGGGATTACACCACCAAGTACCATCTTCTGAGGAATTTATTCAGCCACTACCACAGTGAGTGCTGTTGCTGAGAGGGGCCCTGCATTTTTCTCCTCTCTCTGTCTCTCTCTCTCTCTCTCTCTCGTTAATTCTCCTTGTGGAACCTGTTCTATGCTGGCCAAAGTAGGATAACTGTGCATACAATTACAAGGATGTATTAGATACGGGTTGTGTGCATGTGTATGAGATTTCTCCACAAGACAGAGAACCTCAATTACTGCCCGTGACAAAAATTACATACTTGACCTCCTATCAAGTTTATTGCTTATTCAATCTTCTCTATGTGTAAAACGAGCGTTTTGTGGTTGGGGGTAGAAGCCTCAAGTGTTTTGCGGCCAGGAGTAGAAAGCGTTTGGCGCTCAGGGATTGAATCCAGAGTCATAATTTACCCAATGTTCTGGTGATTGAAGATAGTTTGAAAGGCTGCCTGTGCGTGATTCATCCTTATGTTTTGTAGTCTGTTGAACAATGCGCAGTGGCCTGGATATGAGAGGGAGTCTGAAGAGGCCTTGTGTTCTCCTCAGCAACCACAAACACATGACCTAATTCTCTAATTAGATCAGCTTGATATTTGATTATTGTTTGGTTGTCAATTAATGTACATTGTGTGAGTCACTCGTTGCCCTGTGGCATTATTTTTGCACAACTTGGCATGAATTCAGACAGATCACTCGAATATCTAACACTGTGGCTCTTGAAATAGCCCTTTTGCTTTTAAGAGACGATGACTGGCTCTCCTTTAGGTTTTTCTTCTCAGCTCAACGCTGTCAGAAATTGCAGAAATATGTATGAATGTACACTGCTACACATGGGCCATCTGGGCACGTGCAGGATACAGCCAACTCACTATCAGTGTTTTCAGTTTATCTTAATGCATGTTAGCATTACAAAAGTATTCATACTTACCATCTTACATTCTGTTCAAAGTGAAGGTAGCCAAATGTAAAAGTGGACAAGGCTAGCATCACAACAGGCCAACAAAAATACAAAATAGATGTTTGGTTCACTGACGGTCTAACAGTATGTGCTTTGAATGGAAATCTGCTGGCAGGAAAAATTTAGATTTATTATGGGAAAAATTCAATATCTGAGACAACTAAGACATAGAAGCATAGAATTGTATTACACCAGAGAAACACCTGACCTATTGACTGTTGTTTCTAATACACACTCTTACCCACTCACTTTTGACACATAGTGTAAGCTACTTTTGACACTAGCTTGAAAGGACCATTTAGGAGAAAGGTGTTTGCCATTATCCCCAGAGCTCTCCTTAAGTGATCCAGCTGTTACCGCTCGGTGGTAAGGAAATGCTGTCAAGCTCTTTCCAGAGGGACCGCTGGTGTCTCCGAATGCTTTAGCACCTTTAAAAGCGGTTACAGGGCATGGGCAACCATAGTTAATAGTTGTAAAGAGAGGGTTTTGTGACTTAGAGCACAAACTGGATGCTGCTACTGTGAAGGTCAAAATGGCTTACCCAAGGAGCCTTAAAAGCAGCAGACAGTTCCCAAGGGACAGGCTACTTTTATGATAGGTATTGACTGATTCACAGGCTGGAGAGGATGCCGACTTCTACATGAGAATTCAGAGTGCTTCAAACAGGCCAGTCAGGTTGAAAACAAAGTGCTTTCACAGCCTAGTGTTTGGTAAAGAAGGTCTAGTAGCAATTCATGTTTTTGCTTGTTTTTTTGTTTTTAGAAACTCAGAAGTGTTCTTGAGAAACTGCCCAAACTACTGTAGTATCAGTTGCAGTAGCAGGATTTACACTGAACATTGTTGTGAATTGTTTTTAGACATATTAATTATGGTTTACCATTAAAAATTATAAGCAGCTTCTCTCTCTCTCCTTCTCTTCTCTTTTCTCGCTCTCTCAGATGTGTGCCTTTGTGGGTGTGTGTGTGTGGGGGGGGTTAAGGTGTTTTCATGTTTTTTTCCATAGGGGATTTTTAAGGGAGATGTTTCTTCAAAGAAGATCAAAAGTCTCCCTGTCTCTCCCTCCCTCATATCTACATGTATGTGTATGCTCATAAATGTATAGATGCATGTATTTATGCCTTTGTGTATGGATTTAGATATCTTTGTGTTATATATGCATGTACAGTCCAAATCACTTTATTTTAATAACACAGGGGCCCCATGGAAAAAGTTACTTTGGTCTCAGTTGGGTTCCCTAGATAAATAGAGGATAAATGAAATTGATATGCTGACACAGACTGAACCACCCACCCTCTTTTCTCCTCCTTGTGTCTCAGCCAAGCCTCTTCCTGAAGTGCCCTCTCTTCAGGAGAGGAGAGCATACCAGCCTGTTGTCATCCAGCAGCACCTGTCGCTGTGGGACAGCCTGCACTTCACTGACAAGGTGAGCTACAGACAAAATAATAAACCTAGTTTATGTTGCACTGCTCAAAACAGAGTTACAAGGTTCTTTACAGAAAATAGAACAATAATAAATAAAAGCCAACCACATAAATTAAAAAACAATAAAAATGCCAGACATGAATTAAAAATGGGATAAAAGATTAATAAAACAGGAACATACACCAGGAATATGTGATTTCAAAGATGGCACTGGTTATAAATTAATGTATGCACATCCTAAATACACATAAAAGTTGAAGTTGACTGAAGTGAGCATGATTCAGTGTGATTCAGGAGACCCACATTTGGTTGAAACATTGCATAAGTAAAGCTTACTGATGGCAGTAATCAATGTGTGGGTATTATTTTTCCTTATCATACAATTCAGCAGATGTGGCATGTGTTCCCCTATCATATAAACTAAGAACCGCTTAGAATATTTTTATAACAACACATAAAATCCAGGAAAATCAAACAAGAAGCACTGAAAATCTCAAGGTAATTGGTACAGATGTGGTCGCTGTGGTAACCTAAGGGTGAGAGAAACGAGTTTGCAACCATCGTCGGTCACCAGTTTGAATCCCAACTGGGAAAATCTAATTGGGAAAATCTGGGTGAGGGAACTGAACGAGTAACGCTCTTCCCTCCCTCAACAGCTGCCACTGAGTTGCCCCAGAGCAAGGCACTCACCCCTATCTGGCCCAGTGGCCTGCTCAGGGACCAACAGTAGAAGACTGTAGTATTGTGCAGCTGTATGAATGTGAAGCGGGGCGTTGTGGAAAAAGAGCATGCATGCAAAGGAAAATCTTCCCTGGCTAAATAGAGGAAAAACAGATTGGTTAAACCACCTGTCTGGCGGGTGCCATCATGTATGCTTGCTTTCTTGTCCACCAGCCTAGTTCAGCCATTTACACCACGCACTTCAGGGCTGTTTATATTCATAACAGATGTAGCACGTCTGGCAGTTGCTCACAACATTAATTATTCACTCCCCCTCGCAATAATTTGCTTCCCTCTGAGACGACAATTACTTTTCCCCTGACCAGCCAGACACCCTTGTGTAAAAAGAGCCTTTTCTCTTCAGTGGCTTCAGAGAGAGGGAGAGTGATGTCTGAGTTTGATATTGTGTCTGTGTGTTTAGAGGTAGGTGGTTAATCATGCCGTAGCAGGGATTGTTTATTGGTTGGTGAAGGGTGCATAATGCACCTCCCAAGGGTATCCCGAAGAATGTTGCTGAATAAAACACTTGTTCTAAATGCAAGACAATAAAGCTGCATTGGGTTTGATGAAGCTCTCTTGCAAGTGTGAGATTGCGTGGCTGGAATCACATGGTCTCGTCTGCTTTCAGAGTAGTTTTGCGATTCTGAGCGATACTTTTTACCTACTCGCATAAGCATTTCCGAAAAGTATGAATTCCAGCAACATTTAAACACCTGTTTGTGGAGCTACCATTATATGAATAACACATCTTTGACCAAAATGCCAGAACGAACCTTGTAAGTACCAAGGTCACAACATGTTTTGGATGGTGTCTTTCTTTAACTCTTTTCTTGTTAATGTTGTAGCCTTTGAAGTCAGAGAGGCCAGTGAACATGGAGAATCTCCCTGTCAACAACAACAATGGTCAGTCCTATGGCTACACGCTGTATGAGACCACCATCACCAGAGGAGGAACGCTCAACTCCAAGAACAACATCAGAGACAGAGCACTGGTGAGGACAGGAAGACAGACACTGACGTACTACATCAATAATGACACATCACACATTTACACTGGGCTGTAATCATCTGTTAGTTATAGATACACACTGCTGCTCAGCGTACTTCTGGAATACAGTTAACTGGCTAGCATTGCTACCGGTCTCTCTATATGCATGTTAGCATCACAGTTATCGGCGCCTACAGTTTTCCATTCATGCGGCAGCAAACTCGATGTCCAAACACTCCAATGAATGACTAAACGTAATGTAAAGACAAGTCAAGCTATGCTTCACAAAGAGGCCAGGCGTTCAGATCATTTGATCACACAGGAGACAGCCTATTGTGGTAGAGCAGAGCTAACATCATAACATCCAACCAAAACAAAAATACATATTAGATATTCAAATTTGATTCACCTACAATCTAGAAATATTGGGTTTGGATGGTAATCTGTGAGCGAGGGACTGTTTATTTTTTCCTGCTGAGTGCCACATCTCTGTGTGTATCTTTGTTAATGATGGTATACTGTATGTTCACATTAGCAGTAGACATGGTTAAGTGGTTTCTCACCTGACTGTAGCTCATTAAATCATTGCTCTGTTATAGGTTTTTGTGGACAAACATTTTGTTGGTGTTCTGGATTATAAGATGCAAGAGCTTGCACTCCTTGATGGGAAGGTACCGTGTGTGTGTGTGTGTGTGTGTGTGTGTGTGTGTGTGTGTGTGTGTGTGTGTGTGTGTGTGTGTGTGTGTGTG
>OMLI01100094.1:2673-17211 GCA_900302605.1 Rondeletia loricata
TATATGATAAAATGGTATATTCTCATGTTAACTGAGATAACTGCCTCGTGGCTGAATATTGCTTTGAAGTGCCGACTGCAGCTTATGCAAGCTAATACTATGCTAGCTAGTAGCAATGTTAACATAGGCATTGTACCAAATGCAAAGCACGGATATTCAAATTGTATTTCCCTTTTATTTTTGTTCTCTATTCCACAGACCACACACACACACACCCAATAAAATAAATAGTATCTGCAAGAAGATATCCCTCCTCTGGAGCCAGATTCTTTGACCGGAGTCTATGTTCATATTGGCCGCCTCAACCAGCATAATTTAGGGTAGAGGTGCCCCCCTCTGCTATACAGCTAGGGTGGGAGTGTGTGTGAGTCTATCTGAGTGAGTATGATCTGTTAGGAGGTGCCACCGTATCTGGAATCCATCCTGTCGGTAGGGGAGAGCCCTCTGGTCCCTCCACCGGAACCCCCACCACTCCCTGACTCATTGATGGTCATCCCACCTACACTGTGAAGAAGCTCCTGGATGTTATCGCCGCAGGAGGGGCTTCCAGTACCTGGTGGACTGGGAGGGTTATGGACCGGAGGAGCGATCGTGGGTACCGACCCGGAACATCCTGAACCCATCTCTCATCTCTGAGTTCCATAGACTACATCCAACAAGCCGGGAGGTTGTTTGTCTGTGTGTGACTTTCTTCCCTAGGTCCAGTGTTTCCCGTTGTGTCCACCAGATGCCCTCAGTGTTTTCCGCCTGTCTCTGCCAGCACATGTGTTTCCACTCCTCATCTGCGTCCCAGCCCTGCTCTTCTCCAGCTGTTCCTCATTTCATTAATCTTCTCCCTGCAGTATATATACCAGCCCTCTTCCCTAGTTTCCCTGCGAGATTGTCTAGTGTGCCTAGTTGTCCTAACGTCCAGCATTTATGTTTCCTGCCTGCTTAATAGTTATTCTGAACCCTGCTCCGTCTGACTCTGACTCTGCCTTGCCTGATCCTAGTCTGTTTGGTTGCCTGTATCCACCTTGCCTTTACCCAGTAGAGTGTATATTTGATCAACATCAGCCTGTCTCCCTGTGTCTGCTTCTGGGGCCTAACCAGTCTGAACTGTCAGTTATATAGCAATCCAACCATAGTTCAGCCTGGAACACTACATACCAAAACATAAATCATGGTAAACCATGGACCTTATACCAAATAGTGCTGGGCAGTTGGAGGGCAGGGTAAGCTAATTTGCTAGTGTTGTGAGGGAGTCACCCCCATTCTACACCGGACGTGACTCAGCCACCCTTTTTTTTTCTTCCATATTGCAGGTTTCACCACGCATTGTAAACTCGAAAGGTGGTGAGATTTAAAAAATCTGTAATGTGCATTTTCCCTATCAAAGAAACAAATAAGGTGTAGGCCTATGCAACTAAATGTCGGGTTTTTAAATATTTTTTATTATACTGAAATCAAAACGCGAAATTATAAAAGTAGGAAATATAAATTACAGTGCAAATAACATCAACAGAATCTGTGCACACTTATAATTTCCCCTCCCAATGTGTTTATTTTCACCAACAGATCAACGTTTTGATCCAAGCAGAATCGTCAGTACAAAAATGAGAGGGAGCTGGCCCTGTAGGGCTCCTATGCCCTTGACTGGGCTGAAATGAAAACAATAAATAATAGCCTAAAAGTAGGAAATATAGGACATTACAGTGCAAATAAAAACAATATAACTGTTCACAGCTCTGGTTTGCAGGGGACGAATCACGTTAGCTCGCGGCAGTCCCTCCCCCTCCCTGCACGCTTGCAGTGCTGAGAGCTCAACTGAACTGAGAAATGAACAGATCTTTTCAGGAAGTGATTCAGTTAAGTTCATTCACCCAAAAGATTCAGACTTTTGAACAAATCGCTCGCGAACGTCACAACACTACTGGGCGTGTCTTTTTTCCACAGTAGATGCACCAAAACTCTGGGGTTTAGTTACTCTTTAATTTGATAATACAGTTCCTGGGACATGATGAAAGTTCAGTCCTGTAATCCAAATCGAAAATCCCCTTTTCCAATCCATGGTCCTGGGTGTGTGTGTGTGTCTGGCCATCGGTGATAAAGTTGTTGGCAAATTGGTGTGACTTCAAAGCGTTTATTAATTTTCTTTAGGAATGCGTATGAGGGAAAGCACATCCTGACATTAATCTGATTAGGGAAAAGAGTACCGTAGTCACTGAGAGGAGGGGACAGACCACCCCTTCAGGTCTGGTTTATATTAATTTTGACACCTTTACAACCTGAGAGGTGAAAGGTCCTTTTGGTGCTTGGGACGAGCTGGTATCCGATGAACAGAATCTATCTTATGATGAATTAGTTTGTGGTGTCTTGGTCAAACTCCATGTGGAGTCTCAAGGCCTGGTCTCGCTACATACCCGTCCCATCGCTTCACTCAAGATATACACCCTCTTTAGTCAGAGGTGAAGGAAACTTTAGCTATATATGACTTGTGGAACCTTTGTCCCGAGTGACCAATGGTCAAGTCTTTGCTGTCACTCCTCGGATGTTACTTTGATGATTCATCGCGTGTTGCCTGTGTCTTTGTCTTTGTCCAGATGGCGGCCTCATGTCCAAGGACACCCTGCCCACCCAGAGCACCACGCTGGAGGCTCTGCTACGAGGAGAGGGTCTGGACAAGAGGAATAACTCCAAGAACGATGAGGAGAGCCTCCTGGAGATCCAGGTGGGTTCTGTCCAGGGCTTCACCGTAATGGGGTGGCAGGGTTGCTTGGTTAAAAGTTGTGTGCCCATCAGCAGCCATGAGTTCTGTCTAAGTGTCCTTGAGCAACACACTGAAGCCCTACCTGTTTACTCACTGTACGTTGCTCTGGATAAGAGCGTCGGCCAAGCGTTTAAAATGTAAATGTTCACCGATAACACTCAACCCATTGAAAGCCCTGGCATTCAAAGCGGAGCGGTGCCACCCCCATTGGTTGCCAAGGCAACTTGCAGAGTTTTTCCAGCTGACCTGCAGGGCTTGTTAGCGGACTGCTGTCTCACTGAGCAGCAGTTTTGATGAGTAGGCTTCTTCAACTGTGACTGCCCGTTTACTGATCATTATATATGGTAATAATAAAAAAGTTTATTGAAATAATGCTAATAATATAATATGTTCATGTTAAATTGTAATTGATTTCAAAAGTAACTGTTTCCATGTTCCAAGTTAAATTCATGATTTGTTAAAAAAGGCCTAATCCTAACAACATGTAGATCTAAAAAGAGGTGTGAGATAGGTGCGTATTAATAGATGACCTTACCCTAAAAACAATGTATTCAGAATTCTGAATTGACGCCCATGTTTTTTGCGCATCACCTGTCTTTTCAATCCAAACAATTGTCCTGTTTTACTGGTTACAAGGCGTTAAATTATGAATCCCTGTGATTCTGTGGAAAGTGAGAGGCAATCATATCTCTTAACATCACACATCCCAATAAAAATACAGGAAGGGAAGACTTGGCACACTGTGGCTCGCCCTTCCTACTTAGACAAATGTTGGATTGTTATTGCTGTAGCCATCCAGAGACATTTAGGCTTTCTGCACCACTGTGCCTAATGGACATCTCAAACAAAGTACATTCAGTTCAGAAGTTGCCTTTCTTTTTGATTGTTTAATACTTTATTCAACATCACATATCCTGCTAAAGAAAAGTAAACAATACTTCAGGACACAGGATGATAAGACTTGGAGCACCATGTCTCATCCTTACTGTCAAGACAAATAATTCATTTTTTAAATTTGAGAAATAAAGGGATGGTATTTTTAGTTTAAATACACCGAACAAATGAATTAAATAAATATATTGTCTCCCGCCCTTCTGCTACTTTTGCTGTGGATTAAAAAAAACGTTTAAATATGACTTATAAACATTTCAACATCAGATGGACATCGTTTTATGGGGACAGAAAGTACATTACATCTATCAAAAATACCTAGAGTGCATGGAGAATTAAATGATTTATTTTCCTATGCATTCCCTGTTGCTGCTTCCAAGCTGGGGTTTTCCCACAGCAGAGTGTTGAAATGGTCTTTCCTCTCTTTCTGACGTAGAGGGTTCTAGAGGCAGATGCAGCAGAGGATGCCTTCAATGATGATGACGACTACGAGGTGGACACTCCCAAGAGGAGACACCGGGGCAAAGGAAGAGTAAGTGATCTGAAGGACTCCACTTCTAATGTGCTTAAGACTACTCCAAGTCACACAGCAGCCAGGTCTCCACTAGAGGTTCAAGGGGAAATGGAAATAGTGCTTCCATGTCATGAACACTTTAAGCTGTCTTTGGTCCTTACAAGCCTCACTCAGTCCTGCTATGGAAAAGTGGCCACCTTCGTACATTCAGTACCCCGTTATGATGTCATTAACGACACGTCTGGTGCTTCTTGTACCTAAGCTCCCTCAGTGTGACTTGTATCTGTGTAGAGGCCTTTGTAGAGATATTGTCACACACACAAAACAGTGCCTTGTTGTAGTTGAGTAACAACCTATCTCATCATCTTGTCAGGTGAATGTATTTGTTGGTATTTGCTTATCTTTCGCTGGCTACTCCCTTTGCAAGTAAAATGAGCTTGTTTTTTTTTTTTAAACCGTATATATATTTTCCAAACTATCTTCTATTTCTTTATCATTTTTAAAGTTTCATCATGAACTTCAATAGAATCAACAATATCTTGATTGTAATGCCACCATAAATGGCATAGAGGTTGTCAGTTTGGAATTTTACATAGTGTGATAGGATCACTTTAAAACTCCGTGTGATTTGCATAGGGAGTGGCTAAGGCATATATGTATATATTACATTAAATCTATGCATACATACACCTGTATTGAAAATGTCATGCTGTAACTGGTCTCTGTACATTGGAAGGTGCCTGGCTTGGTCTTCATAGTGATTGGTTAATTGGATGTCTTTCCCCAGGGTCGGGGTTCAGGCCGCAGGAGGACGGACATGGACGACCACGACAAGCCATACGTCTGTGATAGTAAGTAGAGACTAATTCTAAAGCATGAGGTGTGTTGGTGTCGTATCCTTTCATGTGGTTAGTTTGCAATGCTGAGTTCACTATATAATACAAAATTTCTGATGATCTAGCGATTCTTGTTTTAGTTTTTTTAAGCTTTATAAAATCTACTTTACATTTTAAACATTATGCACTGACAAAATATCACAATATATATTGTGTACTTTTATACATTATGTGTAATGTATAAAATATATTGTGGGAAAACACTACAACCCTTGATCATTGTCATTGAGTGGGACGAGTTACATGTTTTTGTTTTATGTACTACTGTACATTTCTGTATATCCAATATATGGTACGCCATATTGGATATGTAAGTTCTGGATATCTACGTTCCTTAATGCATCTCGGTCATTATTTATCTAAATATTCTTTGATGTATTTGATTAAGAATGAGATTTTCAACTTGACTTGTATTTTGTTGTGATAACAAATTTTTTTTGCTCAAGAACCTTTCATGAAGCAGGCCCAGGTCTGTCTTGTCCACGTCATATTTTGTAGCTTTGTATCTGTATGGAATACACACAGATCACGATGTTATCCCCAAAATACCGTCACGGTTGCTGTGGTCAAAAAGTCGACCTAAGACCATGACTGAGATGGTACAGCAAGATGGGTCATGCCTCTACAATATTCTTTAAGCATCGAGTTTAGTTGAGATGAACCACAGATGAGTGTCACTGATGTCTCAAGTATTCCCGTAGACATGCACGTTAAAACCTAGGCAGGGGGTTTTGGATTTTACTCTTGTTGTGGTGACTCTTCTTCAGCGACACATACTCATGCTATTTTCCCTTTCCTTTTCTTTTTGCTTTGTGTTTTCTCTGTTTCAGACAGATACAAACAAAAGCATAACTCAAAATCGTCGACCTCAGGTATCTCGACTTGTTGACTCTTCTTGTCGGTAGTTCTGTAGGATATTTGGAGTGGTTTGATAGATTGTCGAGTGGTAGTGTGATGAATGATGTAGCCCCTACACTGTCTTGCTGTTCCCAAGCTGAAAAGTGCCCTTGGTGCCATGACTTTATTCATACATTCCTCTTCTCGAGCCCTTGCAAGGCTTAGCCTGCCAAAAATGGGCTGTGCTGTCTCCTGTATTTGTGCTTTATTTGATTGACTAACTTAATCATTCCTGTCCTCTTGGAGTCAGAGGTAGATAAGCTACCTCCATTGGATGCTATCAGTCCTATTTATATAACCCCACTTGTTGGGTTTATCATGCCGTACTTTGCTGTTTTCTACAAATAATACTGCACTCATGCAGACAACTATAGACATGTTGCATTAACAGCTTGCCAGACAATGTTCACACAGGTGAACATCCTGATGAAAACTAGATTTTTTTGGTGGTGGGTGTTTGACCTCTTGCTGTGTGAAGTTCTCATTACAATCAAGGGATACTGAGGTTTACAAGCCTCTATCCTAACACAGGTGGTCTGAGAAGCAAAACACACAAAAGATGCATGTAGAAATGGACTGTCCCTGATCTGTCTCGCAGAAATGATTTGTGGATAATGAAGTGCAACCAGTCATAGGAATGGTACGCCTGAACATCATCCCTCTGTGTTTTGTGCTCTGTGTGTTGCAGTCTGTGGGAAGCGCTACAGGAACCGCACGGGGTTAAGCTACCACTACACCCATTCCCACCTGGCAGAGGAGGGCCGAGCCGGGGAGAGAGGCTCCGTGTCGTCCAGATCACCCTCCGCACAACGATCCGACAGACACAAACGTAAGAGTGTGACTGGTGTCCATACTATGTGGTGCATCATAGGGCTCCGTTTCCTCAAACAAACCATCACATATTTACGTATGCCTGAAGAGTTGCGTAAACATATGCAGTACTTGTACTCTGCTGCCTGTATACAGCAGGCAGCTGGTTTGAGCTGGAAGCTGGACTGAAGCTAATTACCTTAAGTAGTTGTAGTAACAGTGCCCCGGGTTTTGGAACCTTGAATCTGGCTCCACCTGTACTTGTCTCAGGGCTCCTAACACATTTGTTCTGCTTACTATCTTTAGGCTTTAGGCTTTTGACACTTTCAAGAGGTGTATTCAGGTCAGGCAGGGAGGCAGGCAGGCAGTCAGGCAGCCAGTCAGTCATTAACACTTCCTGAGATGGCCTCTAGAGGGCGTCTTACCTATCATACTGTATTCTGCAAGTCTAACTTTGTTAATAGAGCTTGTAAGTGAGATGGCCTCTAGAGGGCGTCTTTGGCTGTGAGATGGCCTCTCACCTATTGAACTGAATTGATCTGAATTGAATTGAACACCCGCGCCTTGGGCCTGTACAAGATCTGTGCTTGATTTCACATGTAGCACAGGGCTGAGTTTGGCATCGTGACTTCTTACAGCTGAATCATACTTAATACCTTGCTTGAATGCATCGCTCGCAAATGGAAGCTCATTCCTTTCAAATGAGAAAGTCCGTCACCATTGCATAATTCCATTGCAGGTGCATTGCATTGTTTTTCTGCTTGATCATGTTGATAATGTCGTTTTTGCATTTCCGTTTTTTGCTAGATGATTTTTTGTTTTTTGTGTGATGAAAACATTGTATCATTGAATCAGACACACACAGTTTGCAGCAACACAAATGCATGAAGGATAAAGTGTGATCCCGGCGTTAGAGGTTACATTTTTGTCTTTTTTCCCCTGCCGTTCCCTTGTAGGTCCGAAGGGTCCAGGTGGGACTGGCATTCCCAATAACTACTGTAATAAATGCCAGGGCTCCAACAAGAAAACGGGTAAATCTGGGTCTCCCTGCTCAGCCTGCCAACGCACAAGTGAGTGTACAGACAGTGAAATAGTTAGAATCTTTGCAACATTTTAAGTCTTGTAGTGTGTCCTTGGCCTTTTTGTTATGGTGTTGTAGCTTGTATGCACGTCTCACTCTCTTCCTCCCCTGTCCTGCATGACAGCCGACTGCGTAGAAGAGAAGGAAGAAGGGACTTTCACCGGGGCAGAGGAGTTGTTTGGCACGACCTCGGAGAGCGACACTTCCACCTTTCACGGCTTTGAGGACGACGAGCTGGAAGAGCCCGCCACAAACCGCAACGGAATATCCAACCGACACAGATAGAGGAAAACCTTCTAGATTTAAAGAGAATTTTTTTTAAATATGGATTAACCTCTGGCAAAAATCTGCTGCTTCTTTGTCTGTTTTTTGTTTTTTTTGTTTGCAGAAAGCACAAAGTGATTTCAGGACAGAAATGCAAGTGTTATTTTATCTACTGAACATTGTTGAATAATTTATGAACACTTTTTTTTATATATTAACTTTAAAGGCAATGAGCGACTGTCAGTGTTTCTTGACACGTGACTTGGTCTCCATGCAAAACAGAAGAAATTGTTTTTGGAGATTTTCTTTTGGAGCAGAAGGAGCAAATATGAACTATGAACAAAAACAAAACAAAAAACACTGGAATACATATAATTCTCAGTTCTGGGTGATTTGCCAGAGAAAACTATAATTTTTATAATTTAACTTAAATTGAAAGGCATGAATGATGAGTTTGGAAGATGATTGAATGTCATTACAGACATACTTCAGCTACTGGATGTGTCTGAATCAGTAGTCAATGTGACTATGAAGGTCTCCTCTTCTGCTCTAGCTCTGGATTATACTTGTATGAAAATGAAGGAACCAATGAAAGGACTGCCACAGGCCACTGAAAACTTGTTTGGATATGAAGAAGCCTATATAGTCTTTATGGGACACTGGTTAGATGAAAGGTAAGCATCAGCAGTACTCTTCTCATTTAGCATTTTAACTATTTCTGTTGAACAAAGAAGTTACCATTCAGTCCGTCAGTGCAGTGGGAGTTAGACTGTGTAACTAAGTACATTGCTGGAATACTTTTCTGAGTGGTGATGTGAGTCTGGTTAGGACTAAATGCATCATTGTTCCACAGTAATCGGACAGTCAAACAGATACAGCATGCTTTGGCTTTGCAAACGAAACTATTCCCAGCTCCTCTCTCTTCAAGGCACGTGGATCCAATTGACAAATGCCCAAATCACAAAATACTCTTACTTCTTTCATTTGAGAAACAGACTTTTTGTTTTTAGGAGCAAACCTTTGCATAGTTTTTCAGACACTTTAATTTCAGCTCAACAAACTGAACTGCCTGTGAGTCTAACCCATATCGTCTGTGTTGTGTAGGAGCACCCAGCACCATGGCTTGTGGCCCCATGGTGGGGGTGGCCGGTGAAGAGCAGGGGTTTAACCCTCAACACTGATGAGCCTTCACGCCCCTCCTGAACTGGGCCCGAAATAACTGACTGAAATGGATGGAAAGCCATCCACCACCTCTAAAGGCCCTGTGGCTTAATTGAAGCAACTGCTCCCATGAGAATATGTATTGATCACTTCTGAACATTTGAAATATGAGTAGATCCAGCTTCATTTCATCCTTCCTGCACTGTGCTGGAGCTCCACTGAACTGTAGGAACACTAAAGGTCAGGCCTTTGGACCGTTTGTGCCCAAGGGGCGCACTTGGGCCGTGTGGCCCAGCCTGCCCACTCCTGCTCTGTGACGGTGTGTCTGCTGTGTGATCTAATGTGACACTAAGACATCATTATCCTCATCACTGTGCCAGCCTGCCGCCCTGCACTGGAAACCAGCTGTGACAGCCATGACCCTCCAACCCGATTGGACCAGTGACCCCTGACCCCAGCCATAGAGATGGTGCTCAACTCCACCACTAATACAAGGAGACCGCTGGACTACTGTATTAATACTCTGACATGGTCTCTAAGGTTTTATCTGTCCCCTTCTCTCCCTCTCTTTTGCTCTCTGTTTCCCTGGCCTTGCTGATCTCATTATGACTTGAATGGGTCACATTTTGCATCTTTTCTCTGTTGTATGATATTTCTCTGTTTTTGAGCTGTTGAAAGACCGGGTTTGATATTTGTATGATTGTGACGTATTGGGTTTGTTCAGACTGTATTGATACCTCTGTCCTGATCAGGTGCACAATAGCCACAACTACTCAGGCATCTTTCATTTACTCTGCTGTTGATGGTTCAGCCATTCAGCCCTGATTCATGTGATTGTATTCAATTGGCAGAGAGAGAGACAGTAACGCCTCACAAGGATCCCATTCTAATCAACTCCCAAGAGGGAATTGGGATGCTGCAGATTCATTCAGTCACAGTAACCCGTGTGTCATGCTGTAGGAAAACATTGCAATAACAAGCTTCTACTCCGTCAGCTCTCTACTGATTTATCTGGCTTTACGCTAGTGGGACATAATGTTGCTCAGAGCCTCGTACTTGGTGGGAAATGAAATCTGTAAATCCAAGTTATGTTACGTTTCAATTGAGTGCTTTAAAAGACTTAATTGCTTTATGACGTTTAGAAGGTGCTTGAAGTACTGTATCAAAAAGCGTTTTAGGTCCATAGGTTGCGCAAACTGTAAGAGGTCTGTGTCCTTCCATGTGATTATTCAGTACAGCTGCAGTGTAATAATAGTGGCTCCATTTTTGAAGACAACCACTAATCCTGTGGGGAAGAGGAGAGAGCTGTGCTTGCATCATTATATATGTCTATGATGACTTGCATAAGTGCTTGTGCATTCATACCGTTTGTCTCCAACACTCTGTTCCCTCAGGGACCCTCCCCGCAAACATTTCTGTCCTCTTGGCAAAGAATGGACCCGAGACTAGTCAGTGATCTTGTCTTTTCCACAGTAATATGGGTCATTCATGTCAATAAATGAAAGCATGTGTCATGAGTCATAGTCTTCTAAACGTTACCCTATATGAACAGGTCTAGTCCGGTGCAGTTCTGAACAACAACAAAAAGCTCCTAATGCAAAGTCAGTGATGTCTGCTTAGAAATAAGTGTCACCAATCATGTAATAGCCTGTATACCTCGTCAAAGACACAGCAATAGGCCCTGGTTCTCTGTCCAGCCTGTCGGGGACAGAGAGGGAGTCTCGGGGTGGGAACAGAGCCAAGAGGAGATGAAATGGACATGACTGGGCGTTTGTTTCATCTTCAGCTGTAAATACAAGTCCAAACGGAGAGAATGAAGTCTTTGTTTGTTAAACTATTTTTATTGTTCTGAAAAAAATAAAGAATGAATCTTTGCCCTGGTAAAGCTCGATGCTGTTTGTTTTCTGTGAGAAAGACCATGGGTCAGCTTGGAAAGACAGCTGATGGGCTTTAGTACCCAAGACTGGATCAATAGGTTGGATAGACCGAGAGTTTGCAAGGATAGTGGTGGAAAATAACTCATAAGTAGATAACACAGTAAAGGAAGTAGACATGGACATGACTCCATATGGGGACATGACAAGAACCTGTCAGGATGGTAGTGGAGATGAAGAAGTTCCAGCACAGTGACCTCACATTGATCAGTACCTCTTGAGATATCACTCAAGTCAGTCAGTTGAAGTCCAGCAGCCGGTCACAAAACCAAAGTTTGCAGTCATATCGGTTTTCTCTGCCACTGAGGAGACAGGGATGTATTATTAGTGACATGCAGGGTCTGGACAGCAGGGAGGAAGGAGAAGCTCAGCAGACAGAAACCCAGACTGAAGTGATCTTAGGCTACTGAAAAAGGGAAATGGGGAATCTCTAGAAACAGACAGTAGAATGGGGAATGTTAACTGCAGATCTGGAGTAGAAAGGTTTGGGGTTTCCACAAAAGAGGGAAGGCAGTTTTAGAACCAAAGTGAAGGTGAAAGGATGAAGACAGACGGACTTAGAAGAATTGTTCCATAGCATTAATGAGAGCAGGTTTCACATGGATCCTTTTGAAGTTGTCAAATCAGTGAAAGTGTTCAAACAGAAGCACGAAAATCACTAGAAAGGACGTATACGCCTTGGAACAAAGCAACAACCTTAGAAAAGACTGTGTTAGTAGTGGAGTAAATACATTGCCAGGAGGAAATGGCAAGGCCAAAGTAAGGAAATCAACCTCAGAAACTAAGATAGTTGCCAGATTTAGCATATGATTGTGTAGCTATGGTATAAGAATGTGGTAGTTATTTATTGCCCATCACTCCTGGTTTAATACTCTTCACATAGTTATATCTATTTGCTGATACAATGTCATTTCTGAAATGTTGAGCAGCAGGCTGTTTCAATCCAGAAAGGTCAGCCTTCCCATTCGCTTGTTGTTGTTGTTGTTGTTGTTGTTGTTGTTGTTGATGCTATTGAGAACAGAAATGATAAGTCAGGGGCGCGGAGCAGACAGGGACAGAGGTTTTATTATGTGGTACCCATAATAAGATAGCAGGTGCTTGGGTGTTTTAGAGTGCCAGTAGTCCTCTTGCTGATTGAGAAACTAGAAGCACAAAACGCCCTGGCTGTGTTACATGCATAGTAATGTGCCCATACCATAAAGTGTGCTTTTGGATAATGAAAATCTATAGTGCCAATTTATATCTACAATGCACTCTGTACATAGTGCCATTGTGTTTGTGCTGAGAATAATATTCAGAATAATATTCGGTACACTGACTTGATGAATTAAGCATCTCTCTCTACCTTGTAATCAACAGGTTATTGGTTTATGATAATATACTAATAATACTTATAAATATGACCTGTACAGTGCATCGCAATGACTCTAATAGAAAATAATAGTCTGGGATAGATGATTCACTCGTTCAGCAGTGTGGTCTACTGTCACCGGCAGTCCAAGACCGTTCTGTCTGTCGAAGAAGAGTGAAGCCACAGTGGAGCAGAGGCCTTTTCTGTTCCGTGTTCACTCTGTGGCGGCCATGATGGGTCAAATACTGTTCCCAGTTGCATTCCAGCTGGGTTTGATGTCCATTCACCGAAGAGGTTAAAGGGCTTTCCCCCGTCTGTCTGCTGTCTTCGGAGAGTACAGCAACTTGTCCTCCCCTATATCAGCTCTCCATAACTGTCCAACGACACGCACAGTTTTACCAATAGTGATTCAAACACATGAAGATTATTCAGTGCAGAAGAGTTATGACATACATGTTCCTTCGACAAGAATGGGTATGTTTCGGCATTTTGAGAAAACGAAGGATGAGATATTCATGCAATACAAAAGCAACAAAACAGAAATGAACTTCCCCTATTGGGCAGCAGGCCTTGTGTTCTCTCCTTTGATTGGAGAACGACTAGCTTTGACATCATCATAAAAAAGATAGACTAACTTTTGCTTCTTCCAATATGATGTGAATGCGACATAATCCTCTCTTGGTCCACAAGGGCAGGTCTTGTGGTTTACCCACCACTAGATGGACCCATGGCACTGGCAGCGTTTAAAAGTAGACTGGACTTGGAGCCCAAAAGAAGCATGTTGGTGTTGGATGCCATTTCATAAGTGACTAAGAGAATTTGTGTGACCATACACACTATAACTGTGAATGAAATAAAATCTCAAATCATTGTGATTCATACAACAGAACTGATA
Source organism: Rondeletia loricata (assembly GCA_900302605.1). NCBI lineage: Eukaryota > Metazoa > Chordata > Actinopteri > Beryciformes > Rondeletiidae > Rondeletia > Rondeletia loricata. Next base: position 16,117 of record OMLI01100094.1, read on the forward strand.
TAGATCTCAGCTATTCACACTGGCATTTCTTCACTGGGATTGACAAATCTGAGAGTGTACGGCCTGAAGACTTCGTACTTTATTTTGTGTGGGTATTCGAGCCTCTACGTTATGTAAGCGGTCATTTGCCAAGGATTCAATAAAAGCCATTTAACTGGAGTAGCAAGTGTGTGTTTTAGCCTTTCTGTCATCAAGCCTACTGTGCCATAAGTCTGGTTACAAAGCACTATTGTAGAAATGAAACATGAATTCTCAACAGACACATTTGGATGAAACAATGCAACGCCGCATTGTCAATGCTACATTAAGCCCTTATGCCAGATTTTGGAATGTAATGAAGCATGAAAAATTATACCCTCAAAAATCTGTTCTGTAGACTGCAGTACTTATAATTTATGGGGGGAAAACAGAAATATACTCTTGATCACTGCCAAAATTCTGTTCATCAGTTAAGTGACATATATTATGTGCTTTATAAGAAACAGATATGATATAAATTTCAAGGATATAAAAAGAGATTGGATAAATATCTAACCAAAGTGGTCTCCTGCTCTCTTTATTGCTGGCTGCCTTGTGAGTACAGAGACGTGTAGAGTAGATCTGTTTGTGTCTTTGACCTTGTATAGTGTGTGTGTGTGTGTGTGTGTGTCTGAATTAGGACAGTCCCCAACTATTTTAGGATTTGTCGACTAACCCAATAGTCCATTCAATTTCTAAAATGACTCTTCTCATATTATTGTCTTCCTGCAATCGTGCCAAATAACCTTTAGATGTGTTTATCAAAGACCCAAATCTTTATATTGTTGCAATACAAGAAATGTGCTTTTAATTTTCCATGAAATACTTATACAAAACAAAATGAAACCATTAATATAAACTGATCAACTTAGTCGACTAAGACCCTAACAACCGATTTGTCAACTAATTGACGAAGAGGGGGCAACTCTAATCTCACTGTGCTTGTACTGTGTGCTGCATGCCATGTGGTGCGTTGGCTGAGGTTCCCCTTGTCAATGTCAGTGATTTGGTTGGGGGTTTGAACCCCAGCAGGCCCAGCGCTGCTCTCCCAGTACAGCAGCAGTCCCCTGGGCAGTG
>OMLI01100109.1:0-12644 GCA_900302605.1 Rondeletia loricata
CTGCAAATCTAACACTCGTTCAGATCGACAGAAATGTTTGTTAGAGTCATATTTGATGGAGGCTTGATGGACTCTAAGACTGAATTGGGTCCCATAAGCAGAAGAAGGTAATGCATTTTGAATTAATATCTCACAACACACTTGATGCAATGACCAACACTCATAGAGGAGAAATAATAGAAATGGGAAAACTCAATAACCGTGGAATGTTCCTTTAAGGAAACACTTGTAATGCCTCAAGTCCTATCTAGTGGTGTATCAGGCAATATGAAAACTAATATCTGATACACTGAGATCAAACGGCTTTCATTACAAACATATCCATGTCAAATGCAATTAGTCAGTCCATGAAAAATGACCACCATTCTATAATGCCTCATTACATTTTGAGAAGAATGTAGTGAAATGGTTAAGTCCATTGCCTCTGGACCTAGACACTTGAAACATACCAGAACTTTCTCTCCCGTGCCTTCCCAGTCCTGTTTCTCTGTTTTCTAACTGTCTAAATAACGCTTTAAAACATGAATAAAGGTGAATGGACAGCCCACTCTCCTTTAAAACAGCAAAAAGCATTTTGAGGAGAACAAACAGCAGAAATTGAATCAACTTCTTTTTAATACCTGCACTGTGCAGTTGAGCCGTGCCATGTTGACATTATTTATTGAAATGGAAAAGAATACTTGATACCGTGGTTATACCAAACACGATAGTCTCCGGGCCAGAGAGATCTTTTGTGTGTATCTTTTTTTTAATTCATAGTAGATCTATACTCTCAGCATAGTCTGCAGACCTCTCTTGAATTATTCAGGATCTGACCTGTTGGGGATGTCTTAAAGTCAATACATCAGCACATCCAGGTAAAAAAGATAAAGATAAAAGCAAAAACTCTAACAATTTCACAACTCCCCATATCTACAATAGAGCTCAATATTCAAGTGAGCTGAAATATCACTAGATACATCATACAAAAAGAGTATTTCAGATCTATATTATACAGTACATCCAAATCACCAACATAAATGTCAAAAACCTAGCCAAGAGGTTTGTGGTCATGTTAAGGGGAATAGTGAGTAAACCTAAGCACTAAAAAAGAACTTAGGGGGAGCAAAAAGACAAACAGCTGTAACTGTAACTTGTATGTACTTTTTCCTGCCTATCTAAAAATGTAAACAAGTAAAAGTGTTCCCCATGAATGATGCAGGCACCCCTTCAATTCCCAACTCATGCCAAGAAGTTCTCTACTGTGAGCTAAGTTTTAATTTTTAGCGAAAGTTTTTCTTATTTAACCACGACCAAAACGTTAACCCTAACCCTAACCAAAGTTTTTCTACTTGCCTAAACCTAACCGTTAGCTAACCTTGTCACATGACAAACAGGTGAAAATGACGTGTCCAATTAGTGCTATTGTCACATAATCCAATTCATGGTGGAGGAACGTAATCTTCACATAATTTATGTCCACAGCACGTAATCTGCATTGCAGAGTTCATGCTCATTTCATGAAATTTTATGAGACTGTGTAGACTTTTTTAAATGCCAGGACACAGTAACAAAATGCATCAACCCTGCAAGTTTCATCAAAATTGGACCACATTTGAATTAGAAATATTGACTTTTAATTGCAGGGCCCCCATTAGGCCAATTAGTGCGATGCTTTTAAAGACCAGAACACAGCGCCGAAATGCATAGTGGTGTCTGAGATAGAGGTAAAAATATTGACCTTTAATTATAGCGTCCCCATTACAAGGGGGATAAAAATTGGTAATTTTCTTGATGTTTCATTTATTTTTTCCACAGCACTTCAAACTATTTAAAGGATTTAACCTGTATGTAATGGACTTCAAAATTTGATGCAATGCAATTGCTTTACGCAGTGCAATTATTAGTTGGATGCTGAAGGGTATAGAACAGAGCAGATTTGTAGACAGATCTACATCTCTCTTGATCCTTAAGAAACTCCTGAATCATTATTTTTGTACAATTGAAATGTACAATGTTTATTGCCTATTTAGTTCTTGGCCTTGAATAGGTCTCAATTTGCTCTGGCCTCGGTCTCGGTCTTGAAACTGACTTGGACTCGACTAAGGTGGTCTTGACTACAGCCCTGGTACTGTATACTGTGCCTCTGTGTGAGAGAGAACGCAAGTGTAAATAATGTTTCTCTTCTGTCCTTTTCCCCTAGACCACTGATAATGACCCGGTGGTCTTGTATACGCTGCTGATTTCATCCACTTTGATTCCCTGGATCAGATAAAGGCTTTCCCACCTCCCCAGAGACCCCCAGGATGCATGATGAGCTCCCCCCTCTGTGAGCTCTTCTCCCTGGGTACCGTGCGTATGATGTCCCCCCCTGTCAGCTTGCATCACCCTCCTCTCCGGCTAAACATGCTGCTCTCACCGCTCCCCCAGCTGCACCGATCTGTCTGCGGCACCAGCGAGTGTGAGTAGATGCTATTGAGACTGACCTTTGCAGTGGCACCATGTGCACTATGATGCTAACCCATTTGACAGTGAACGTCTAACAGAATGCTAATGAATTAGCTTGCATAGTAACACGCTCTGTCCGTCCCGATGTAATTATCTGTGGGACCTTGCCTGATGCCCATGATGCATGTTGTTTGATTTTCCAGCTAAACTCAATATTTGTCACATAGAACACCAGGCTTTTGCCACCAGGTCAGAAATGATGTGGGTGAGGCATGCACATGTCTATGGTTATTGCAACAAATATGATCATCCAATAAGACTTGTAGCAAAGCCTCAATACTGAACTGATGCTATAATGCAAATTCCCTGTTCACTGCAGCAGTATGTTGTAATGTTTGAGACAACTGAACATTTTTCAGTCACACTTGAAGGTTTGACAGCAACCTAAGTGAGATTCTTCCATCAAGAGATGTTTTCCCTTGCCATCAAGGTTCTTTATTAGTATTGGAAGAAATCCCCTTGTGAGTGTAGCGGGGGAGCTCTGGCTAATGCCGCTTGAACGCTGCCTGAATTATAAGGTAAAATAAGTCCATCCATTACCCGGATGGTTAGTCAGACTGCCAATTTTGAAGACATCTCTATAAATAAGTGAGATGCAGCACAAGGGTTCTGTCTGTTGTGTGCCTCTACCTCCCATGATGAGAAGCAGCACTCTGCCCCAGGGGCTGATGGGTGAATTCCACTTAAACATAAACAAACCTATGAAAAAAGAGGATCTGTTCAGAGTAGAATATTAGCACTTCTTACAAATGCATTATGTAAACTACAAAAGTGATCAAATAGTGGGGAAAACGGTAATTCCCATGTATAAAGTGAGGAGAGGTGGCAGATTTAAACATGACAGTTGAATTGTCCCTGAAAGTGATACAAATTTGCTCGCATACTTACATCACTAATTCCACACAAGCTACAGATTGGTACTTTTCAACACTTGCAAATATTTAGTCTCATACCCTGCAGAAAATGTTTGTATCATGTTTACCAGTAAGTGTTTGTTAATTGGATGAGTTGCTCCAGCATTTCTGCTTGTTTAAATATGCATGTCACCAATTTGCGGTGGAGGCTGTGTAGTTTGAGGTTCTTTAATGTATGTTTCTACTGGCTTTATGTGACTGCAGCTGATTTCAGGCCGCACTGGCTGTACTTTCCCAAGGCAGAGTGCCAAGGCATAATGAGACATTTGGTTGTGAAATTCAGAATCTGACAGAATGCATTAAAGCCAAGCAGACTGCAGATACAAAGGGAACAGCCAGGCCAAAGCGATGACTTCCCATTTCCTACCAAACTATATCATATTTCCCTTTCCTTCCAACCAAACAAATGACCAAATTGTGCAGTCACTGCGCCTCTGTTTGGACACAGATTCCTATTGTTTGTTATACATTAGCTGGCTGGATGTATCTGACAAAAGCAATTACTGGTCATGTTGCTGCTTTTATCTATAACCGACTGGAAAATGTAGAGCTGAATATGAAAAACTGGGTATCCACTGCCTCTAAATTTTATCATCTTCATGACATGGCAGGACCTTGCATGTCACTCACACTAAGTCTTGAGGTCAGGGTGTCCCGCCCAGAATTCACAGCAGCATGCCCTGGTGATAGGAAACAAACACACGCTATGTGACAACTATGATCTCAGAGAACAAATAATGTGACAGCTTCTCAAGCTCCCAGGCAACACACATTGCCCCTGCAGGGAATAAATCAATCTGATCTTTCATATTTCTGAAAGGGTTAGGTTGAACTCGGACACAAGGTCACATGTAAAGATGTAGCCATCATAAAAGTCAGACTTCTTACATGCCTGCTGCACTGTTGCCTTCTCACAAAAGGAGTGGGATATCTACAACTACCGCTATAAAGGAAGGCAAAACAAAAAAATCTACAAATCAATACATGCATGAAAAGAAATATACATTAAACAGGTTGACTACCTGTTAGAAAGGGGTTGCAAATGAGTTTGTATAAACTCCAGGCACCATTTCATGTGGATATGTAGCCCTCTATACTTGGATGAATAAGTAATCAGTCTGTTCAGGACTCACTAACAATAAAAGCAATCAGAAACAGTCATTTGTAAAGGAATAATGGGAAATCTTCACACTCCTGAGTAAACTGCTGTACTGACCTATCTTCTTTAACGTTGAAATGTCAGATGTACAGATGTTTACAGACACAAATATTCTCCCTAGTAGTCATATATAACAGATATCTGGGGGCACACAGATGAGACAAAACATTATTTTGAGATACTGTGGACGCTTGGACAAGAGATGACCCGTAGTTCAACTCCAATAGTGTCACAAATATGCTCATTCTGATTTAGATGCTTTCCTCCAGCATCCCTCTGGCAAAAAAAGGTAGGAGAACAATAGGACAGTAATTCCAGCTGGAGACGCTAATCCAGTTCAGAGACAGCAAGGAAATGGGCTTGTGAGAGCAGACCTAGCAAACACATGCAGATGAGAATGATTATCCTGCAGATGAGCGGAAAGATTCAAACTGATTTCATAATAAAACCAGAAAATTCTACAAGATAACAGGGATCTAGAGACCCATCTGAGACCCATGTGAGACCCATCTGAGACCCATCTGAGACCCATCTGGCCTGTACTGAACGTGCTAGAACTGAGCAGGAGCTGTCCACTTACCCCGTGGTGCTGAAAGTAGGGAATTACAATGAGCTGTTTCATTCGATTTTGTTATGTACAACGATGCCACTAATGTGAGAGGAAGCAAGGTGAGCTGAGTTGCGCTGAGTTTGCCTGAATTTGAAAAAGGTATTTGCACACCAATCACTGTGAACAGTAAACATTTCACAATGGGTAAATATCAGTACAGTATACGATTCAAGAAACTAATTGTCCCTGCATATCCAGGGTTTAAGCCTGTATGATGAAATTAATTGGGTGTTGGGTAAAAAAATTTTGCATACATTTTCACCTGACCCTATGTTATCTATAGCACTGTTTTAGATTTATCAGCTTGTACCTTAGCAAAACGACAACAACAACAACTAAACACAGCTGAGTAATCGTATACCTTTTCCAGGGATTGATTACAGTGTAAATTACCTTGCCCTACTGTACTCTCTGTACATGTCAGCCTATAACCTGGCAACAACTAAGAATGCATATTTGTACAAGCACATACTTTTGCATGGATATAATAAAATGTGAAATATATTCTCACACTGTATGTATTCTGTCTTTTCATTTGTTTGTAAAGATTTTATATTGGGCTCTGAAAAATATGTATAACACTATAAAACACTACTGTCTCTATACAAGCTGGAGCCTCACAGATCTTTGGAGGCTCCTATGGTTAAGGAGTTATTGATATGTGTATTATTGTACAGGTATAATAAACTAGGTGCCAAAAACACAAAAATAGAATAATATTTCAGTATTTACTGTATATTGGATGTGTGAATCTGTTTATCGCTGTTTTTTTCTATTTTTACCAGAAATACGGGCAAAAACCTTGGAAATTGCTGTTTCTGCCGATGCACTGCCTTGCACATGTTACAACACATGCTTAAGCCCCACTAACATGAACACATTAACGGTCACATATCGCTTACCTTGCCAACATAGAGTGGTTCATTGCCAGTGTACTCCTCCAGTACGAAGAACTGGTTCCATACCCAGCTGCGTTTGTGCCTGTGCAGGACCTCCCAGGGGCCTGGATCCGAGTGTGGGGACTCCTCCAGATCCCCAGAGCTGGGATTCAACCCCCAGCAGCCCCTCTCCCACAAGGGAAACAGGAGCGCCAGGAGAGTCACGGCTCTGCACACGCCTGAGCAACACCACCCCATCATCTGGGCCCCCTCCAAAAAGCACTGAGGCCAGAAGAGGAGAAAAAGTTTAAAAAAACAGAAAGGCGGAAATGTCAAAACCCTCGGGTTTTATCCACACAGTCCTGACCCTGTGTTTCACCAGAAAACAAGAGAAGACCCAGAGAAGAGTGCTTAGGTTGAAAAAAAGAGTCAAGCTCTGTGTTTAGCTGTGTTGCTCTTCTTTTGTCTTGATTGTAGACTAAAAGTGGGGTAATTCCCTTCACTTTGGAGCCAGGGAGTTGACGTTAAAGCCGGGGTCAATGGCGATAGAGAAGCCTTCAACACGGAGGTCGTATAATTGGCACCTATCAGAACAGAGAGAGAGAGAGAAGAGAGAGAAAAAGACAGAGAGAGGAGAAGAGAGAAAGTGCCGTCAGCAAAACTGCCTCTGTGACCGCAGTCACTTTAGACAGCAAGTAATGTGCTTGCTGATGCAACGATAATGGCATTTTACACCAATGATGAAGAAATTGGTCAAAAATGAATAGACAGTAAATATGGTAAATACAATCAACAGAATGTCCTTCAAGACCCCTGACTGTACACACACACACACTCACTCACTCACCTACACACATGGTGAGTAAGGTCAAAATGTTAATGAGAGTAAGACTGAGGGGGAAATGACCTGGCTTTTCAACGCACATTAGCAAAGAGATTTCACACTGAACAAAACAATGGTGGCTCTGCGGAATAACAATCAAATGCTATTCAGCTGGCTTCCAATTATCTGGGCTTTACCTCGCCAAGGTCATTATTTTGTCCGGTTTTCTTTACCACAGAGAAACGGTGGCAAGGCTCGCCACTCAAGACTAACAAAGCCACATGATCTGTGAGGCAAGCTCTCATCACCAAGATTAAAAATAAATCTGAGCTGTCAGCAGCATGATGGCCCTGACCTCTACTCCGAGCGGTCCGTTTGCCGAGGCTGAGCACACGCAAGAGGATCTGTCTCCCTGCCGTCGTCACGCTGCGACAGATTCCCCAAGACGCCAGAACATGACGACTTGTCAAAGTGGAGTAAAGCATCGGCTTATGACAGATAATGTTCTTCATGTCACAACACATCCTGACAGCCTTGAGGAGTTGAGCGATAACTGTAAACCGGCATCGTGTGTCTGATTTGACTTGGCGCAATGAATTCAATAAATGTTCTTCATCGACGTTTAAACGGGAGTATGAAAACACTCCAAATCAGTTCATTCATCCTGTCCAGAAGAATGGACACCAGCTCACTGGACGATATTGAGTCACTAAAAAGCCCAGGAGGTCTTCTGAAAGTAAGCGCTAAGAAAAACTGAGCGCTTGACCGCACGTATATTTATTTCCTGACTGACCTCTCTCTCTCTCTCCTCTACGCAGAGTATTGGCAGGGCCCTGGACCAGGAAGATAATTGCTTTGGCACACAGTGACCTCTTTCTTCCCACACAGACTCTCCAGTTCTCATCTGACTTCCTCTCTGTTCCCCTCCAGCAAAATAAAAACAGCAAACAGCCCATCCCGTGGAAGTGATTTGTTATACTTTGCCTTAACAAAGTCATTACCAAGTGCTGATAATTAACACCGGAATGAATCACAGCAGCACGAGTGTCACCTCACAGAGTTTTTAATTCAGCACCTCTTGTGATAAGCGTGTTAAACGCATGACAATTCATGAGAAAATGAGAATTTCCAATATTCAAAGTCTTGGTGGAATCGTTCTAAAATTATTTGCTTTTTCTGTTTCCAGTCAAGGTGCAGAAAGCACGTGAACCCCCACCAGGCAAACCTCTATACAGGAAAGCCACAGGGCCGTGGAGAACATTCATTATGCTCTGTTTGTGTTTTGAATATGACCTGGAATACACTAAGAACACACACTAAGGCTGGAACACATAAACATACATGCACACGCACACACACACACACACACACACACACATGCAGACGCACACAGAAACTGATTCAAAGTCACTGCCTCTGCATGACAATTTAATGGTAGAGGTGGAAAGTGGAGCAGATCTGGCTGCAGGGCAGTGCGAGTTGCGGAGGCAGGTTGCAGCTGTGGTATTGTGGGAGAGAGGATCGGCACAGGGTCAGGTTGAGCCAAGCAGCCAAATTAATGTTTAGCATTTTGCTTAACCCTGAACGCTACAGGAGAGATGGGGATCAGATGGGATCAGTGGAGGGAACGCTAATGTGGCTTGCAGGAGAGTACAATCGGTATGCCAATAAGGCTGATATTGTCCTTTTATTACAGGAGAATACCGGTGTCATTTAAAGTTATAGCCCATTTACTACTGTCTATGTCCAGTTTACATTTCCCACAATCATTTTGCAATGCATGCCGAATTTATGTTTTTACATTTACTCGTTTTTCAGCATTTTTAAAATACAAACTTTGTGGTGTCAAACCTAGCTTGAAATGAACTGCCATCCCTGCTAACAAAGAAATCCCAAATAAAAAGACATGGATGTGGCAATAAAGTTCATAAGGCGACATGTTTTTGAGGGATAATTTCCTGGTGTCAGGTGATTGACAGGAAGCAGAGCGTAACATAATGCACTGATGTGAAAACACTCAACTCGGGCATAATAACATAACGATGAAACAGAAAAACTTTGACAAAAACAAATTAAGGCCTCATGTTTGCCGTGATGGATTGTCTAGCTCGGGCAATTTTCAAGTCTGTGGAAGTTGTTTTTCATACTGTACAAGAATGAATGGCAGCAAATGGTTTCTTCTGAAGGGAGAATGAGCCCTGATATCTCCAGCTACACTGACTGTGTGCAGACAAACCAGGAATAATGTAAAGGAGAACCTAGACGATTGGCTCAAACAAAAAAAAACACCAGTATTATCCTTTAAATATCAGATATCGACCAGTCAGTGTTGTCCACTTTCGATTTGATGGAGGTTCCTCCCTGATGACAGCTACATAAAAACAGCCTCTAAATCCTGCTAACCCGCCTCAAAGAGTTGAATTAATCTGGGTTTCAATGTTCTGGTGTCCCGAGGTCTAAATGCTGTTTCAGAGGCTTTTCCATCCTGCTGAGAATACAATTCTGAGGGAAACACTGAGTACTTGTAATTTTTGGGTATTCAAATTTTAAGATATTAAATATTGGCACAACATATCGGATATCGGCAGCTTAAATCCAAAAATATCGGTATTGGCCTTTAAAAACGATGACATATATCTGCACATGTGATGACATTGAATTAAGTGAGAATGTAACGTAAAGATGAGAATGTACAGATCTCCTCTCTCTCTCTCTCTCTCTCTCTCTCTCTCTCTCTTAGGTTTCTAATCCCATTTGCCAGTCTCACAACCAGATTAACAGTGCTTAGTAACCAATCACACACTTCCTCTCGTCCATATTCTCCTCAGTCATTGTGTACATTCACAGTCTTCACCGGGCAGAATACAGAGTCAACGAAAACAAACTGAATTCAATTACGGTTTGAGACATATATATATATATATATATGGATTTTACAGTAAATAATATGCTGAAGCTGTCCATCCTGTTGAATCCATTCAGACAGGCATGTTCATGTAAAGATCCCCTACAATGTGAAGTGATTAGGGCTGACTCAGGCACCTAGTGTCAGGCTATATAAGAAGAGGGTTGTTTTTTCTCCAAAATGAGACATCCACCAAAAGACTGACACCTTCTTGACTGATTGAAAATGATGGATCGCACAGCAATACATTTTAAAAGATAGCAGATAACTTCATCCTTTATATTTGAGAGACTCTGAATGATGAACTTCAGATCTTTTGCTTCCTAAAATGGATCAAAAGCATTTTAGAATAGAACTCTTCATAAAACTCTCCCAAAATCCATGCAGTAAAGTCTAATGAAAGTGGGGGGGTGAGCAGTTTTCACAGATGTGAGTGGTCTGCAACCATATAATAATACTGTGACACTTTTATTGATCCTTGTGGGGGAAATTCCCTTTTTGTCCCCCTCCAGGGAAATCAGCACAGAGCCAGCAACCCTGGAGCTGGTGGGGATTCAGCGTCTTGCTCAAGGACACTTGGGCTGACACGGGGGCTTGAACCCCGGGTCCTCTGGTTGAAGGGCGGTCTCCCTTCTCTACACGTGCACGTCTCCAGGGCGCAGATTTCTGATACCTCACCTTGCATTCATTTGAATTCACCTTGCATCCTTCGCTAGTAGACCTGAAGCAGACTAACACTGTGTAGGTTCAGTGCAACATCTGTAGAGAGGCATCTAGCTCTAAGTGTTACACAGGAGGGCAGGCAGTGTGATCCTCCTGCTTATTGTGGTGTATTAGTACACACAGGCTACTGCATGTTCATAATGTCAGGAATTTGCCTGTTTGATGAAAATTTTAATTATACTGGAGTTGCAGAATGAAGCACTGCTTGTCTTCCAAACAGCATATGGACGATTAATTTAGTGAAACAGAAACAGCTCATGCAACAATCTTTCACTTACTGTAATTCACTTTCCCATAAAGAAAGTAGTCCTATTAATTATGTCTATTTAATAAGGAATTGTTTTTAAATAAAAAATGGTTTTTTTATTAATCTTAAACAGAGACCTTCAATTATTCCACGTGGAATTCCTACCACAAATAGGCCTATCCACTTCCAGTCCCTGCAGCAGCATAATAATCTAGACATTCAAAGCGAAGTGGTGCGTTGTACAGAATGCTCTCTCACTTCTCCAGTCTGACCGGACGAGTCTGCTACTGAAACACGAGGATAGATAAGAAGAGCAGAGTTTATCGTTGTGCACAGACACATCAGATCAGTCAGAGATATTTCCCTAGGTGAGTCATTGGATGGATGCTTATTTGTGCCGATACGAACGCGGTGAAAAACAAACTTACACTGCAAGAAATGCACCTTAAGAAGTAATTTAGTCTTATCTTGATCAATACAATCGTATGTGACACATTCTGAGATCATTCCACTTGTTTCCAATGCAATTTCACTTGTTTCGTGAATTGTCTCGAAACAAGTGTGATGTCTTGAAACCTGAATAGGACAGATCACTCCAGAAAATTAGAAAATTCTTGAAAACAAGTTGATTGGAAAAGGTGAGTGTCAGTTATTTTCTCTTAATAGAACACTCAGTTCTAGATTAAATGACTGTAAATGGATATCATGCAGTGTAGAGGATCACCTATCGCCGTGCTGAGTGACCCGACTCCTTTACCCTCCTGTTGGTCTCATCATCAGTATCAGTCGTTGCGCATCAGCTGTCAACAGCAGCAAAATGCAGAAAAAGTTAGCAGGGCGCACCTGTTCCCAAATCGATAGAAGACGTCTCTGAACAGAAACAGCACGTTGCCTGTCATTGATACACATCGATTTAACATCTTAGCAACTTCGGGTTAAACCCGTAAAAGACAAGCCAGGAGATAGTGGCAAATCCAGCACATGATGGCAATCGCGCAACATGAAAAACCCGACAGTAAACATCTCCGAGCCACCGCCGCAGGAAACCTCTGTCCATGGAATACTAATGACTGAATTAGCGACGGGACATAAATGCACAGAATACCGTGGACCATAAATGAACAGAGATGCACTGTGGGAATAAAACCGACACATCGTTGCAACTGTCCTCAGCACAAACTCAATGCGCGTTGAAATCTATTGGAATGACTCACCGATAGAAGAGGAAATAACTTCGCAGCCTACAGCCGGCGTCTGGTGTTAAAAGTTGGGGTTTTCTCCACGCATCACACAGCGCAAAATAGCTTTTCTCAAAACAAAACACAGAGTTTAAAAGTTTTCATAATGAAATTAGTCCTGGTCGCGAAGGATGGTTGGAGGTCGGCTACCGAATCGCGCGTAAATGCGCACCCTGGCAGTGATGCGGCTTGAGCACCCAAGTCCGATCTAGCGCTCTCTCTCTCTCTCTCTCTCTCTCTCTCTCTCTCTCTCTCTCTCTCTCTCTCTCTCCCTCTCTCTCTCCCTCTCTCTCTGTATTCTGCGCAGTGCTGGCTCTGTGCAGGGAACCCCAGCTGCAGGGTTTGGGTATGCTCTCTACATAGGCATCAGGGACTCGTAGCACAGAGGAATAAGGATACCAGACGAGACAGGAAACGCTCTCATCTGAGCCAAATCCTTACTAAGTCGAGTGAAGAGAGCATATCGAAATAGTTTGACCAAAATAAGTTGGCATGGATGAAGTAAAAAACACATGCATCATTTGGCAGAGAGAATGGAGAACCAAATGTTCTGGCCAAGTCTTTGGCAGCAGATGGCATTTCCACTGTGAAATGATTGCCTGTCTGGAGAAAGACAAAAAAGAAATTACAAAACAATTCTGATATAGTCAATAAGAGGAA
>OMLI01100110.1:0-13471 GCA_900302605.1 Rondeletia loricata
TACCTTCTTACCTACCTACTTACCTTCTTACCTACCTACCTACCTATCTACCTACTTACCTTCTTACCTACCTACTTACCTTCCTACCTACCTACCTAACTACCTTCCTACCTACCTACCTACCTACCTACTTACCTTCCTACCTTCCTATCTACCTACTTACCTTCCTACCTACCTATCTACCTACTTACCTTCCTACCTACCTATCTACCTACTTACCTTCCTACCTACCTATCTACCTACTTACCTTCCTACCTACCTATCTACATACTTACCTTCCTACCTACCTATCTACCTACTTACCTTCCTACCTACCTACTTACCTTCCTACCTACCTATCTACCTACTTACCTTCCTACCTACCTACTTACCTTCCTATCTACATACTTACCTTCCTACCTACCTATCTACCTACTTACCTTCTTACCTACCTATCTACCTACTTACCTTCCTACCTACCTACTTACCTTCCTACCTACCTATCTACCTACTTACCTTCCTACCTACCTATCTACCTACTTACCTTCCTACCTACCTATCTACCTACTTACCTTCCTACACATACATACCTACATACTTAGCTACCTACCTACTTACCTACCTACCGCCTATGGATAGCAGAGAAGCGTGGAGAGAGCAAGAGAGAGTGTGTGTGTGTGTGTGTGTGTGTGTGTGTGTGTGTGTGAGAGAGAGAGAGAGAGAGAGAGTGTGTACATATAACAGAATGAAAAAACAAAAGAGAAGTTTCTAAATGTGCTGTGTGTGTCTGTGTATCGTCGTTGTCGGGTGAAGCCCTCGTTGAATCAAATTTGGATGATTTTCATGTTTAAACTTCAGTTGAAGGATTACATGGTTCCTCTATGGGTTGGGCTTATGAAAACCTTTCAAACCCCATTGGACGAACTGGAAAATGCATGGTGGTAAAGCTAAAAAAATAAGCCTGTATTTCTTAGTTCCTGAGAAATGGACATTTTTGAGATACAAGGTTTTCACCCGACAACAGCGATATGTATGTATGTGTGTGTGTGTGCGCATGTCTGGGTGTGTATTCCTGCGTATGGGTTGGGGTGTGTGTATATACGTGCATGCTTACGTGTGTGTGCTCATTTCTTTAGCGTGGGTGTGTCTTTTGGGTCATTTGCGTCACACTTCAGCCCAGGGAGCTGCACAAAGTATCCTGACTCCTCCAAAGTTCTCCCTCAGTTCCCGAATAAACTTTGGAGCATCAAGTCAATACGTTAACCTCTGAAGCCCGGCCTCCCCCAGCTTAGCTCAACATGCCCACCCTAGTGTAAGATATTACTGGGGACACAATGTCCGCTACATCTGCTGACCGCTACGGTATTATCGGATGTGCATAAATGTTATGCTGTATGTCATCTTAATGGCTCAGCTCCATTGGGTCTGTCAAGTGTAAATGTAAAAAACAAAATGCATACCTGCAAAAAACACACTAACACACATTAATGGTGTTATTGTTATTATTGGATCTGTAAGAATGCTGTGCTATATGTCACCTTAATGACTCAGCTCATTAAAGACGTGATGTATATGGTTCATTTCATGCACACACACACACACACACACACACACACACACACACACACGTGAGCACAAACACACAAATCTTTGGATTTAGAGATATATTCTTCAGGGCTATTGCAATTAGTCTGAGGAACTGACCCCCCGTGATTCTGGATGGTTCCTGTCTGTGTTGCGGCTCAAAGGCTTGAGATAAATATTGGTCTCAAGGCTGCTGTCACTAGTTTTAGATATCGACAGATCCAGAAAATTGATACTCGTGAGGCTATGCTCTTCAATGAGGGTGAGATTTGTATCAGTGCTATTGACATACTGCATAAATGAGGTAAATTCATCGTCAGAACCATTCCAAATTAGCACAATATCATCTATAAATCTACGGTACAAATAGATTTTAGAGAAAAAAGAACTGGAGGTGGGGTTATTAATGAACCTTTCCTGCCAATAACCCATAAAGAAGTTGGCATAATTGGGCGCAAAAGCTGCACCCATGGCAGTACCTTGTGACTGAATATAACAAGATCCGGCGTATTGGAAAAAGTTTAATGTGAGGGCCATCTCTGTTAAGGTGAGTAAAAAGTAATGGGTGCATATATTTGGGACAAAAAGTTTTCAGCGATCTAAAAGATCAACGGTAAACATCAGGTTTTGGTGTCAGTCCCTCAGAGTCAAAGAGCGAGGGCTTCTTTCTAGAGCCGCCATTTTGTACCGAAGTTCAACAGTCATACAGGGAGAAATCCATCGTAGAAGAGGAGAGAGACAAATGTTTGCCCAGACAGTAGCCTCAATAGTCCATAATGCAATGCAGCCACAAGAAATGAAATGTCATGAAAGTTGTACACATTTGTAGAAAAATACCACTTTGTCAGAAACACCATTATGTGTTGAAAAACTACGGTTATGAATTGTGTATCACACCATAATTACACAAGCCACAGCGACATACTGAGCGAAGGACGTGCACACGCTAAAGCAAGATCCCCCGTCTCACAAGCCGTGAATATAACCACCTCAGAGTGTCATACTTTTTATGTACAGTAATTGTAACTCATCATTGGGAGGACAGAGAGTGTTGATAGGGTCAAAGTGGGGTGACATGATCTATGAACGGCACCATTCACCGTTGGGCACCTCACAGTCCGCCAGGGCACTGGCCCATCCAGATAAATCAACTTCCTGAAGAGAAAGGAAGGGGACACAGCACTTAAGTCATTAGCCAACTGCAGCCTCCTGTAATGGCTCTCAATCTCCAAATCTAATCAGTGGCTTGCCACTACAACGGAGGCTCACCACCTGATTAAATGCGAGTTCAAGTGCGGAACTGGCGTCAGTGTGTGGTTTCCATCAGGGAGTCGAGGGACTGTTTGAACACCTGGGGTGGCGTGTTCACTGGGATTAGTGGGAGAAGGTTGAGAGAGGAAGATATACAACTTCAAGCAGGTGTACACACACACACAAACACACACACACACACACACACACACACAAAAGCTGGGTTTCACTCTTACACATGTTGTCCTATCCATTAAATCAAGAGTCAAGTGTCTAGGACTAAAGTCATGCTAACATTTGGGGACCGGTCATTATTTAAAGCATGTGAAGTGTCATGTCACACGGAAGGAAGCAGGACTCTGGCAGCTCCCGGGCCTTTGCTGCTGTTCGTCCCCTGACATTAGGGAGATTACATTTAATCGTCGAAACGGCAAAGCATCAATCAGGGGCCTCCGGCATCGCAGCGTGGGAGGGAGGCTCGGCCATGGCTCTGACGTCATCGTCTGAACGGCTGGGCTCCACTTTCATTCACGAAAAAGAAGCACGAGAGAAAAAGAGACCTTTCAGCGATCGATGGCTGGACACTTACAAATGCTGCGGTCGGAGGGAACAACACTAAGAGAGAGTTTGTTTCCCAAAAGTGCCTGTAGGATAGCCTATTTATCATGATTACACAAGAATGAATGAATTGACCTGACTAGCAGAAATACGGAGGATTTGAGCCGCGCAACGATTAGCCTTGCCAGCTCGACCATATCAAATCCTAGGAGAATCCAGGGTAAGGCTACTGCAGCAACGTGTGTGTCACTTGTGTGTGGCTTATAAAATACAGAAAGTAGCTATTTGGCTGCAGTTGTATATTATCAGAACATTAATCTCTCTCTCACACACACACACATACACACACACACACACACACACACACACACACACACACACATATACGCATATACGGCTGGCAACCCCAACATGGATTCTTTTTCCAAGAGTAGTTCTATTTTAGGGACCATACAGACATACACTGATCGAAGACCATACTGCACCAGACAACAACTGGATATAGAAATACTGATGCGGTATAGATCAGTGGAGTCCAATCATGTGCCATCAGTGGCCACGTTTATGCAGTTTTTCATCCCAACCAAATACTACACCAGTTAATTTTACTTATTAGCACCCAGAGACCAGAGAGAGTAATTAGTGAAAGCAGTTGGTGTAGTGTTTGGTTGAAATGAAACCCTGCATAGTCTTGGACACAACTCGAAAACTGATATTTCAGCAGAATAATACTACATCATCCAAGAAGCCCTGTGCGCACAAGCTGTGGATCGCAACGCTAAACATAGCTCGAACACCCTTTTAAGATAATAATCTTGCTTGAGATTTTTTATGCATCGCCACCGTGATGTTTGCTTAAATTACGCTGATGCACCTCAAGAAACCATAGAGTGACTCAGGCTGGTGCCCTGTCAGACGCCGGGCAGGGGCAAACAGTTCCCCTGAAGTATCTTAAGGAAACTTGGCTCTGGTCTTTGGAGTCATTTCAGATTCAATCACACTTGATCAACTTGGACCGCGTCCCGTGGTATTTATAGAAAGTTAAACGTTATGCGGTTATAAAACCTGGCTGCAAGCCAAGAGTCTGCCATCATTTCTGCCTCTGCAGCAAAGCTGAGAGTTGGAAAATTCTGTCTTTCAGTGCCAGAATGTGCTCAAGTTACACTGTAACTGAAAAGAACAATTATGTGCTTCAGTTCATAAGCAAGCAGAAAAAAAACTCTGAAGATGATAAGATTTATTGTTTTACCCAAAGCTATATCGATTCAGGTGTTTGGTCAATAGTAGATTTAGAGTACAGCAAGTCTTTTTTGCATCATCTTTTTTGTTTGCCATGTTTCCAACCAAAGAAGACCCGTCAACCTCCGGAGAGCTTGTTCTGCCTTTCAGAGGAACGCTTCTCAAACCGTGGGCCATCAAATTCCTGACCCTTGAACCTCTTCTTTCCCTTGTTATGTCACCCTCGCTGACGTAATCGAGTCTTCCAGTTAATGGGTCGGCCGGCGTGGCAATGAAATTAATACGCCGTGTTCAGACGCGGCCATCGCATTTTCTCCACGCTAGAAATGGGACAGTTTTTCCAATCAGTCAAATGCAGTTAAAAGCGCCTTTCGATCGTAAAAGCCATTATTGTGACATGATGGATCCCGAAGCACAAGAGGCCATTAAGGAGGTTTAATGAATAGATTAGCTGGAGCGGTCAGGTGTCTCCAGAACACTTGATCACTCGCCCACCTACACGTTGCCACCGGTGTCTTCTGCCCCAAAGTGCCAAATCACACAAGTTCCAAACCATGCCACAGATCTTCTCATTACCAAAGAAGGCAAAGGAAAGGCCGTATTAAAAAAATTTCTAAAATCCTCTTTCCGACAGACTATGAAAACTGACCAGGGCTTCCCTCAAGACATCCAAGTACGTCTACATTGCAGTTATTTCATTGACTTTCCAAAACAGCCAAGTCCAAGAGTCAAATACCATGAATACCAAATTGAGTTAACCTTTTGCTATGACCTAGAGTTCCTGTGTATGGACTATTTGCTGCATTTCCTCATCTCTGTGACTATTGATTGACAGGCCTTGCTGTCCGCATTTGCTCTCATGTTTGCTCCGCTGTAAGCAAGGATACATACTTTCACAATGTCAGGATAAATCCCACCATCAAGGTGGATGACATGATCACATAGCAATGTCTGTCCTAAATCAGTCAATGGCTTTTTATAGCAGCCTGTAATCATTTAAATCATCATGCATGCCTTAATACTAAACCATGAGCTTCCATATAAATTATACATTAAGTGCATATTAATCATGAAATTTATAGCAGGGGGATATACGGTATCAATTAATTTTGACAAAACTGTTTGCTGTCCGGGTGTCCTCAGTTGTCTAGTGCACATTCAAAATACTTTGACTGCATAGGTTTAAAGGAGGCAAAATCTGACGGATGTATGACTGGCTTTCATGTCAAACATTCATCCACTGTGAAATCTGGTACCCGGTACATCATTGTCCAATCAGGAACAACACCAAAACGAAAGGGGCGGCTCATAAAGGCAAGCCAAGAGCTTCTCCCAACTCCACCGTCGTCCAACGGGTGCCGTCATCAAGTCAAGTGGCGTCTCGGAGGAGGAACTGACTGTAACTCGAATCAATCATAAGGTCTGATTTGCCTAACTTAAAGAGTGTCTGGCATCATATATAGTCTCACATTTGCATAGTAAGTAACCACGGCAACCAATAGATCTTCCATTGTTTTTTTGGCTAGGCTACATTTTATCTGTCCCATAATAACCTGGGAGACATTAAACGGATCAATGCGGTGCTATCTGTCGGAAGACAATGCTTTCATCTCCAAAAGTGACCACTCACATTAGTTTTATTCCAAAAGTGCAGTACTAGATGAGCAAATGCAATTAATGCTTAAACATTTGCTGGTGAGCCAAAGTCATGATTGGCTGTCTCCGTTCTGCAGGCTTGGCATCATCAGATGTTTCTGCATCGACACTGACAAGGGATGACAAATGAACAAATGGTACTGGTGCATTCGTTTTCAAATTAGTTCAGGCCGTGTTTTAATGTGAAGTATCAAACTGCTTTACACTACTGTATTTTCATATTACCCAAGATGGTGAGGAGAAAGATTTCAAATTTTATGTTTATGTTTGCTACTTCTATCAAATCAGTAGTCTAAAACATGATGAACATAAACACACATCAAGCGGATGAGGATCTCAAAGAATGAGCTTCTGTTCTAAGATAAGCATGAGGATATACACATCTAGAATACAAGAACATCTATTCTGAACTTTGATCAAATCTGATTATCTAAAATGTATAGGCAGCTATTACGTAAGGTATGGTCAAAACACTACGCTGAAGGATTCTGGTACTTCAGCACTGGTTCATTTCCTGGCATAGAAACAATAAAATGATGGATAGGAAAATTCCAGTCACTGTTAACATGATGACTCAAATCAGCTTCATCCAGAAATGCATTTCTTTCTTAAAGGGAAGTTGCGCCTTCAAGAATGGCAACCGTTCAAAAATCCTACAGGGAGAAATCCATCACAGAAGAGGCAGAGACACCAATTTCTCCACTGACAGTAGCTTCAATAGACCAGAATGCAATGCAGCCACAAGACATGTTGTGTTTTGATCATAGACACGCCCCAATGCTCACAAACTAGTTGGCTAGCTAGCTATAGTTACATGATGGCCATATGCCAACCTTTGATTGAAAGTAACACGTTCACGCCGGTTCTCTGAGGGTTGTTGAAAGTTACGCTATAGGAAACGCAGGAAATCACTCACTGAAGTAGAAGTGGACAAGGCAGATTGAGGGAAAGTGTCTACAACAAAAAAGTAAATTACAAAACTTCATCACAAAGTAACTTCTGAGTATCCGAGGGTGGATTTTTCCTGCTCGAGGGTACCTCACCAGTCGTTGTTGAGGGAGGGAAGAGTATTACTCATTCACTTTACACAGCAACCTGGCTACAAAATCTATAAGCTGACAATAAGACACCAGTATGTATGAAAGAGCCTTGCGGTGTGTGTGTGGTGAGCTGTCTATTCTTAGCTTCAAAGGCTGAGCAAAGAGGCAATCTATCTGGTTGCTGATATTATTAAGTGCTCCACAATGTACTGCGTTTCCCCCCCGGATAGAGACAGAAAAAGCCTCTTCAGCCATTTGCCTCTGAAATGCTGCATAAGCTCTTTTGTCAACACCAGGAAACTGACGGCAGTGGCAGGATCTCTGCACGAGTCGTGCGGTGAGGTGAGTCGTGCAGCACGACTCCCACCTCACTTCTTCTCACTCACAACGCTGCGTGCCCTGGCATTTGGTGTGGGAAGTGTTACAGTCAATGAAGACATATACACACTCATGAAACTTATCGAGGGGAGGGGTTAAGATGGCGTGCGGCTGGTGACCTCTGACCTACGGTGTGATAGGGTAGCTGCCAGCTTAACGCACCCTTGGCAGAGCAGCCGCCCATGAGTCCAGTCGTTTTCCAGGCTAAACCGCATCGCTGACCTATTTTAAGCAACAAGGGGATGGGAGTTGGGGAATATTTAGCCGCTAAGTTAATTCCATACTAAGCAAAGATATGCTGAGGTGTACGCTGCTGATGTGTCGTCATCATTCACAGACGAGTGAGGGCAAGCAGCTCAGGTAGACGACACAACAAAGTAAAAGGCCTCTGCTTTGATTGATGGTTAAAAAACAAAGACCTAGCCTAAATAACCCAATTGTCTGTCCTGATGTCATCACGTAGGTAAAAACTGACATTATTATTGTTGTGTTATTGTGGAAAAAGCCAGACTTAGCTCTTTGAAGTTTTGCCTGTGTAACTAAGACATACTGGAAACCATGAATGGGTAGTTGGGCACACTCACACTCTTCTACTCCTTTAAACACCTTAGCCTTCCTCTCTCTCTCCCCCCCCCACCCTCCACGTGTGAGTGCCCGGTCCACGGTGTGGCTTGGAACCATCACAGAGTGACTCAGGCTGCTCTCCATTTGAAAAATTAAACGGGGGGCCGTTTGGCAGAGTTAAATGAGGCCCCCAGGAGAAACACGCTGAGCTCAGCACAGCTTCTACAATCTCAATCACAAAGGAGGTTGGCGCGCTGATGTAATGGCTGCCCGCCGCGCCGCCGCTCTGCCTTGGCAGAGGAGGAGAGCTCGTCAGCACAGCCCTATTAATTCATCCCCCCCCCCGGATGAAGGGTACATCACATATCATTAACAGAGGAAAAAAGGCGAGCGCTGGCCAGACGTTTCAAGCTTCAAACCAGACACAGGGCTGGACATGAGGGAGACTGTGGCTGTCAATGGGCATTTCTATGACTGCAGAGCAATACGTCTCACCGTGGACAGGGACAAAACCTCTTGAGAAGAAGAAAACAAAAACTTCTGTATCAATTTGTTGAGTCATAGAGAACGGATGCATTTTGAGGCATGTATTTGGAAGAATACAGAGGCATATTCCACATGAAAGACATCATTTATTACAGACTCATCTGTAATCCCACCACTCACCTGTCAGCATTCATTCACCTGTATAGCTGTACCACAATCGCATATAGTCTCTCCCCTGTTAAAAAAACACAACAACAATGGAACCATTAAAGGAAATGGTTTCCACTACAGACAGAAATTCAAACCATAACAACTCATCCATTTTCCAACTAGGGTCCAATAAGTACCATTAAGACCATTACTTGATGGTTTTCATTACTCAGTGGATTCTGGATTTTTATAATGATGCTTACTGTAAAGCACAGCAATAGAAGCCATAACATACCAATTTCTTAAAAAGTCCTGATTTTATTTAATTTTTTTCTTGAGCTCGGCCATGCAATTCCTGGCTTTCCCACCCAATGAAAATTCACCGTAATATTCCTATATGTGGTACTCAATAGTGAATCTATAGTGGCCTTATCATACGGTATCACCACAATATTCCTATAATATTTTACTTTTTTTTTTGCTGTGATATCTGCAGTATCCTTTTTCAATTTGATTATAGGATCATTCTAGCTGTTTTTTTTATAAGGGTACAGTCACAGTACAGTTCATGGTTTTAAGTCGTTCATGAGGGACATGTAGAAAACTCTTCACTCAAGGGACTATCAAAATTGCTCACCGCTGCTAGTTTATGAGTGAAATGTGTGAATCATCAACCTTTTGTAAGAAATATCAAGATTGCTGGGGGTTTTTTTAAGCCACCATGCTGATTCATATGGATCTGCCAAGCCTGCCATGTAGGTGGACGTTGCCAGAAAAAACCTGAATACTGTGGTTCTGTTATGCTGAAACAGGCTACCTGATTTACTCTGCAACTGTCACTTATACTGCTGTTAATGTGGAATACTTGAATTCCAATTCGGATTTGTGCATGATATTTGACCTACCATTGAATTATTGCAGTTTTGTTTTGTATTGTCCAGTTTTTACTCTTGTTTGGCATGACCCCAAGAAAAGTATTTTGTTTTTTAATTTTTATGTAAGTTGGAATGACAATAAAGCTGAATTGAACTGAACTAATATATTGAACTGAATTGAATTGGAACTGAACTTAATTTAATTTAATATAGACCTACATCTTTTCAATATAAATCTGCCGTAATGTTTGTTGTTGAATAGGCAACAATGCAATTACAACATATGTGTGTTTTTGCTTTACATTATCGTTGGCTACTTTTTTGGTAGAAAAGGCAGACATGAAAACCAAAATCCACAACACACAAGCATAATGTAGAATACACACCATATGGCTTGACATCCAGATTGCATATTGTTCATCTTTCTTTTGGAATTTGAGATTTGTAAAGAAAACAAATGTTGCAAGAGAAATAGGTGAGGTTTTTTTTTGTGTGTGCTCGTTTTCATTGTCCACAGCATGTCTTCCAATTTACTGCTGCCACCTAGTGGTCATGCATTTACACTGCGACTGTGCTGTCAGTGCACAAAAGAAAGTAACAGGCTTTTCGGTCTCTCTCTCTTCTCTTTTTATTTTTAGAGACTGCAGATTGGCTTCTGTTCCCCCAACGGAATTAGGCCTAGATGTGGCACTTGTAGCCTACTGTCAGTAAGAAAAAAAAGATATCTCATTTTCATTTTTGTTGTAAATGTTAGGGTCACAGGAGTGTTACAACTTCAGTAGGTCTATTATTATATATGGGTTCACTTGCCAGAACATGTTCGGATCCCATGGCGTATGGTATGGGGAATCAAATGCGTAAAAAAAAATCACATATTTTTTACATGATTAAATCATTTCTGGAGATCCGAGCAGTAGCCTATAAAAGCACCTGCAGTTTATTATGTTCATACCATTCATTTGAAGAGGAAACCATTAAAATTCGTATATTTCCCTTTTTCTTTCTTTTTTAAGATATTGATCATGTTTGCCTTTTGTCTGTTTCTTTCTTTCTTTCTTTGTTGTACAGAAATAACTGTACAGAATGAATGGGGTTTGCGCTGCAGCCAAACGCGTTCAAGGCAATTCAATCGATTTGACATCGGAGCTCTTCTGCTTTTCCTGTCATCTCATCGGTCCAGGAAAACAAATCAAACTGAGAATCACAGCTCAGGCAGAGAAGCGACAGACAGTTTCAGAGCCAGAGATGGTGAGTCTGAATGAAATATGATAACGTTTGAGCAATTTAACATCATATAAGACACCGACACGGTAAATAAATTGCAAGTCCGCGTATTGTAATGGATTATAAAACAGGAAGCAGCATTTACTCACACGCTAAGCTAACGTTAGCTAGCTAGCTAACTATCACCCTCACTGTGAGTAAGCAAAACCCATTAGCTAGCTCATCGGTGCCGGTTTAATGACGTGTAGCCAGATAAACTTTTTCTAACTAATATCACATTAAAGGTGTTTTATGATAACCCTGGCTTCTTTCCCTTTATCGCTTAATAACTTTAAGTCGTTGCTGAGTTTGCAGACTAAAACGAAAGCTAGCTAGCAGACGTTAGCCAAGAGGCTCTCCGCAATAGGAGCCAAAAGGTGTCCAGCGATAATGCCTGATCGTTATTATTATTATCCATTGACGGGAGTGTATGATGCTCCCTGACAAGTGGCTGTAGACAAAGCTTCTAACTGGCTTGCTTTCCAAGCTGGTCGCCTTATCATTTATTTAGTAGTAATACAATGCCTCAGTGTAGAAAGCTCCAGGGTGGAGAGAGGCTTGTTGTCTGTAACTGAGGAAACTGCCCGCAATGCAAGACAACTATGTAAGCTCAATACTGGTGTGTTGGAATAATTCAAATGTCTTCTTTAATGTCATTTTCAAAACACGGTTTGTTTTCATCTCTAGTTCCGCAATCAGTACGACAATGATGTCACGGTGTGGAGCCCGCAGGTAAGTCACATTTGCCTTAACCATCTGTCTTTCAACGACTTCACCAAATGGAAAAATGTCAGTGTTTCACTGACATGCCGCACGCAGTGTCTTGTATGAAGGAAAGCATGCATCTGTGTTCCAGGGCCGTATTCACCAGATTGAGTATGCCATGGAGGCAGTGAAGCAAGGGTCTGCAACCGTCGGACTCAAATCCAAGACCCATGCAGTCCTGGTTGCACTCAAGGTACAATAAACCTTGTCTTGTCTATCAATAATATTCTCATGCTGTTTCATTCATTTTCTGCCTTGGTACATTGCTATAAAAACTGCTCACTGGTTGTGGCTTTCATGAAAGTATAACCACCTACCATTTAATCAATAATGCCTGTTTGTTACCTACCAAGATGCTTGTACATTGACAGAATCAAACACTTGGAATTGGGTGCTTCATCTGTTAAACTGAGTTATGGGAGCATAAAGAAAGACTATACATTTAACTTAGGTTAACCAAATATTCCCATTTTGACCATTAACAGTTGTGTTGCTTGACTTGTGCTTTGTTGTTTTGTTTGACATGGACAATGCACATTAATGAATGTTTCTGTGAATGTGCCAGAGTTGGCCTAAAAGGTTAGTTGTATCCCCCGGCGACGAGTCGGGGGATGCTATGGATCAGCGATCGTCACTCGTCCGCCACAGACACTTGCTTGTGAACGCTTTACCAGTCACATTTCTTTACCGATTTCTTTTAAATTGTAATAGCACATTTATATGGCTTAGTACTCGGCGCCAGACGAAATGTGTAAAAAATATCTTTACATTGTACCGTTTTATGGGGAAAAACATTTATTGACTGACTCTTCTCAAATTGTGATAGCATATAGATATGGCTCAGTACACAGCGGCAGACGTAAATTTCGAAAATATTTGACTGTTGTGTGGGTCAAATATTGTGGTTTTGGCCTATTTAAGCACATGGAGCTTGTGAGCGCTCTGGAAGGTATAATTATTCACCGATTTCTCTGAAATTGTGGTGGGACACAGATATGGGTCAGTACATAGAGCCAGATGAAAATTGTCAAAATATTTGAACATGTGACCATTTTACGGGGAAAAAACATTGCGATTTTGGCCTATTTAGCCACCGTTAACACACTAATTCTTGAAAGCTTCAACTGATTAGCTTGAGATCTTCAGGGAACATTGGAAGAGGTACAAGGATGAACCCCATTAAAATTCAGCACCACCCCGTCTACGATGACAGAATGCCAGGGGTCAAAATGTCAAATATTGGGGTTTTATCCAATGTTAACAGTTTAACTCTTGCATGATGCTTCAACCGATGGATTTCAAATATCCAGGGTTGATGGAAAGCGGTACAAGGATGAACCCCATGGAAACTCAGCACCACCCGATCCAATATGGCCCGATCGCCTCCAATATGGCCCGATCGCCAGGGGTCCAGTGGGGTTTTGTCCATTTACCGGTGACCATTTTGTATTTTTAGTAGCCATCTTTAATTTTGTGAAAAAAGTTTCACTTTGAAAACATGAAAAATAATAATACATACTTGCCATAAATATATTATAATCTGTAGCAGGGCCTAGGCGTTACACCTGTGGCGGGGGACACAAATGGCGTCTAGTTTCCATCTGTAGTCTTTGACCAGATGTCATTATGGCTACCCAGAATTAAAAACAAATATTGAATACATCAAAAACACACACACACTAA
>OMLI01100112.1:2301-21240 GCA_900302605.1 Rondeletia loricata
AGAGAGGGAGTGAAATGAAGAAGCAAACCAAGAGAGATAGGGAGATGCACTAAGATTGGAGAAAGAGTACAAGAGAGAGACAGAGAGAGAGAGAGAGAGAGAACGAGAGAGAGAATACGAGATAGGGAGAGTACGAGAGAGAGAGAGGGAGGGAGGGAGGGAGAACACACGAGGGGAATGCCATCAGAGAGAAAAGCCACTCTGCTGTAAAAAAAAAAAATTAGCTCATTACAATTCTCTCCAACTAGGAAAGCAGACACACACACACACACACACACATACACAAAATCACACACCAGATTCAACACGTGAAGTTCGGAGAGCGGGTCTGCAACCTGTAATAATCACACTCATTATAGGTTCTCATGAGTTCATGACTCCATGGACAACTCTGGCGAAGACTAATGAGTGTTGAAGTCAGCCTTAAAGCCCACTTTGCATCAATAATTCAGGACCCTAAGGCAATTCACTTTAAACAGATTCCACGTTTTGCTTATGAAACCCATTCAATACCCATAATAGAATAACACAAATGGACGGATGTCCATTTGAACATAAGGCTGCATTTCTACATTCCTGAAAAGCTGAAAAGCTTTTTGAAGACGCACAGTTTTCACCTGCCGAATAGTGATATACGCCGACGCGGGTTGTGACATTTCAGGTTGAGTGCGTGGTGCCGTCTTAATCTGGACAATAAAGTAATCAGCCATGTTCAGAAAAAAAAAAAAGCATAGACATTTTGGATTGGTCTCTAGAGACGGGCACGCAGACAAGCACTCTTGGCAAACATGGGAGAAAGAAAGAGAAAGAGACAGACAGGGAATGCTATAGTTGGTTGGCAGGAAGAGTTCAATCAACATCTTGTGAACATACTTTCTAGGAGCTTCAGTGCTGATTTCCCGAGGCCTGGAGGACCTGGCTCCCAGCCACGGCATGAATATGATGCTGCTGCAGAGGGGACAGTAGTGCTGCTTTCCTAGGCCTAATTATTATTATAGCGATAATCTGATTTAAATTCTGGCAGACCCTCTTCGCTCTGAAGCAGCACTGTACAGATTTGCCCTATACTCTCAACTATCAAACCCTCTACATTAAAAGGAAAAATCCACCCTAAAATAATTGAACACTATTTTTTTTAACGGTTATTGGTGATGTAACTTGCATTTCTGGGCCCATGTTGTTGTTTCTTATTCCTGTGGATATCTGGTCAAACGTAGATGATATGACGTCACGTTGAGATATTTCCAGCAGCTACAATGGAGTTTGATAGCAGAAACATTTTCAAATATCTAAAACATCAACGGTAAACGTCAGGTTTTGGTGTCAGTCCCTCAATATTAAAGAGCAAGGGCTTCTTTCTACACTCACCACTTTGCACCGACAGTCAACAATCATACAGGGAGAAATCCATTGTAGAAGAGGCAGAGATACCAATTTCTCCATCGACAGTAGCCTCAATAGACCAGGATGCAATACGGAAAAACTCTCTCCACCTACACATATAACCAGCAGCTGAACGCAATAAGTTCACGCCTGTTCTCTGGGGGTGTCGAAAGTAATTCTGGGAAATGTAGGAAATCACTAACTGAAGTAGACGAGGCAGGTTGAGGGAAAGTGGGCACACCAAAAACGTAAATTACAACACAAAATAACCCCTGGAATGCACTGAACATGACAGATTGATGACAAATAACAGTGTAAGAGTAAACGAGGGTGGAATTTTCCTTTAAGTGTAATTATTGTTTAGTTTTTTTCATTTTATTAATGTTCCTGAAATCAGTGTTCCTCAATTGGTGGGTCACAACCCAAAAGTGGATCGAGGGACATCTAATATATTGGGATGTGATTTCATAGCCAGGTCTCGGTGGGTGTCACTGCAAAACCCTTGGGGAACCAGTTCCAATATGAAATCTTGATAGCATTTGACTTGAAAAATAATGTCATCCAAAGGAGGCCAACTGTAATAACATACAGTAGTCAAATCAAAAAAAGTAGTAAAATCTTGTGTTTTCAAAATTCTGATATCTGAACTGACTGGTCGACCGAAATGAACAAAATATACATTTAATGATCAACAACATCTGTGAAATAAATTAATTGCCGCTACTGCAAAGTGTATAGTATCAAAAAGCTATAGTCTAATAATAAAGTAAGTGATAACACTTTCTATAAAAGCAATTCAACATGACTGATTCTGTGGCCTGGGTGAACAGCCAACTGGATTTGAGTCAACACTGCCTCATCTTAACATTGCATAATAGATCAGAAAATCATTACTTAAAGAGATGGGGTTGGCAAGCACAACATCAAAATGTCTGGTTCAGACTGCATCTTAAACAAAATGATAGTGTTGGTGAAACTTCTTAGATTGTCCGCAGTCTTCATAAACAAGCATTGTTGTCCTAAAGTGTAGCCTGAGAACTGATCTGAAACGTATTACCATCCATACTGATGAAATACTACACATGCATCATTATTCATTATTGTGAGTCATCTATCCTGACACCTTACCTATAAATCAACATTTTATCCAAACTGCTCGGGCTAGGCAGTCAATAGCCTTACCCGATTTGTATTATTCATCTATTGCTGCTGGCGATGCTGTAGAATATAATGCAGCTTTGATAGCAACATTATAATTTAATATAAACAGATCTAAGAACAGATCCAGAGTCAGTGGAATATTGCCAGCTGAAACTCATTACCATCCATACTTAGAAAGGTTGGAGTGATTGATGAAGCACTACACTTGCATTATCCATTATTGTGACTCATCTATCCTACCTTGCCTATAAATCAACATTTTATATAAACTGCCAGGGCTAGGCATTTGATATCAACATAATAATTTAATATGAACAGATCTAAGAACAGATCCAGTGTTAGTGGAATATTTCTTCAATCCATCTCCACAGTGTCGTTAGTTTGAAAGTTGTCTCTTCCTGAGGGGTTTAGATAGGCGAGGTTCTACTGTGTTTCTGCTGACAATCTGTGTAGTTGAGGGGTGGCATGCTGCATATTTATGAATTACATGCAATAATATCCAACCAGAAGAGAGGACTCAAACATGTTTAAAGAGGTAGATACATGTGCAGTGTGCAATCAGATTTTTAAGCGGTGCAGCCGCTTCTATACGTGACGTGTGTCCGTGTGTCCGTCCGTGTGTATGTGTGTCCCTTCGTAGCATGAGATTTAGACCAATCAGGAGTAGCCTATGCAAATTAGGAGTAGCCTGCGTAAAGATCTTGCTGCAATATCTTGCTGCAACAACACATCCAATCTGCGCCAGGGGCTGTGACAGTTGTTTGAGATAAACCTGCACCGCTTACTTCACCACCTGGGTGTGACTTTTGATTAAAGACACTACATACAGTATATCATGCACTTACTCTGTTTAGATTCGGTTCTCTCTGTTTGAGCCACACACGTTTTGATTATTTCCAATGCTTTCTAAAAGGTCACCTCAGGTTTCTTGAAAATAAATCAGTCAGTTATACCTTTTGATGTTCACAAACAACAAACAACAACAACAAAGAAAAGTCCCGCCTCGATGCACAGCTTTCATTTATTCATCTTTAGAATTACTGCCCACAAACAATATTCTCTGCAGGCGACCGTAGCTTTTCTGGTCTGACACAGGGAATTACTATGGCAGTGTCAGATAGTGTAGCTCCATTTTTTTCAGATAGCTGTCTGTTTGTATCTCCTCTCTGTGCCTAGGTGCTAAATGAGAGCATTATGAACTTGCTTTTGTGTGCTTTTGCTTCTATGGTGACCCGGTTGAATGAACAACAGGCAGAGGTCCAGGATGTTGGCTCCAAACTCAGCAGGCTCCTGAAAATCACTCTCAGACGGAGCACTCTGCAATTGTACGAGCCCTCTCAAGCACGAAAGGAAAGCATGGGATCTTTTTATTTGCTCTACTTATGAAACTCCTGGTTGTTGTCAAATCGATAAAGAGAGGGGGCTGTATGCATGAATACGTTTGAAGTATTCTTAGATGTCCAAGATGGAAAAGACATCAGACAGAAAGCCCTTTTACCATGTTTATTATAGTATTTATAAGTTTTATTTCACACTGTCCAACATATTTCATTTCAAGATTTCATGTTTATGATCATATAAAGTGGTAATGGTTTTTTTTCTCCCCCCTTTGAGTGTACAATTCTCTTACAACTGAAAAAATAGTTAATCCCTTTGAATGTCATCCAGGATTACACTGACACATCCAAATATCACACACAACAACAGACTTATATGACCCAAATAAATGAATAGTGGCCTTGAATACAGTTGCTATCTATGAACAGAGCTTAACAAAAGGATAGCAGCACTGTTCATTGATATGAACAAGCATAATCAATGTCAATAGCGATTTTTTTTTCTTTCTTTATTTTGTTTCTTTTGCTACTAAATAGAAAAAAGAAGAAATAAGACTTACCCAGTTGACTGTTATAGATGACATGCATATCATCTTGGCTCTGAAAAGACAGAGAGACTTTTAAAATAATTACAGCAACAAACAAGCAGTTCATACATGTCTTCAAATAATGACCTACATATACAGCCACTTTTTTGTTTCAACAGAGGATGTAAAATGAGGACTAAAATGGACTTGTGTGAAGATATATATTAAATCTTCCTAATCACTCATTAAGACTTAGTGATGCTAAATTTGGAAACCCCTGTGGGTTATTTGGAGAAATAATGGGCGATACGCCACATCATTAGTCCTTCCTAATTGTGTGGGTTTTGTGCCTGCAGCATTTAAGCTCCGAGCATTCGGCTCAATTAAGGCATTGAACACTGTTCCACCTCCAGAGCTGTCAGCGCATGCAGCAGACCATGGTGGGATGAGTAAATCAATCACATCCAGAGCAAACTTTGAAGAGCTGCCTTTTCACCTCCGTCTTTCAGAGGAAATCCTTCAGTCTTGGGGGGAAGAGCGAGAATGTGCAAGTTCTCGCTGTTTCCAGAACTCTAGAGCAAGAGCAGCGGAGTATTAATAGATAATGACAAACCGAGGACTGTTTTGATTTATGACTTCCTCTAGACTAACAATCATTCCACTCTCAAGCTGTCGCAGCCGTCGGAGAGCACAACTTAACCAAGTCATAAATTCACACTCAGTTGGGTGCAGTGGTTACAGGGAATCGCGGTAATTTGGTGGCGGTTCTGCGAGTGAGCCAATGTAACCACCCATTTCAGCACATTCAGAGGGCTACCGATTAAAATAATAGAGTATTAATTAATTTAGCTCATTTCCTGCCGCTGACCCCTGGCAACTGTCATAAGTACACATCATTTATTCCATGTAAACCTTTCCTGCACTTCCGGCCTTTCCTCTGATATTCATCAAATCCTTAATAGAGCATTCCGACACGTTTCTAGTGAAAGCATTTGAATAACAGGATGTGTAGGGCAAAATACAAGTTCACCAACTAGAATGATATACACAGCGATGATCTGCGCATGTTTCAAGCTCTCCATGTCGTCATATTTGTTCAGGTGATCAGAGCTAGAGGCAAATATTTGCATAGACAGACAAGGTCATATCAGGCTGATGTAATTCAGTGGGTACAAGACATCAGTTTAATTGGACTCGGTAGCAGTAGTCATGCCTACAAGGTTTCTGCATCTCAGAAATCAGAAGAATTATCAGATAATTACTCATTTAAAATCTTACCCATTTGAAAAAAAAATTATATTACAGAACAATATGTCAATACAGAAGAGAAGTTAGGAAAAACGAGGAAGCAAATAACCACAAACAACCCAGAAAGTAAGGAAGTCTAGGAGTTTGTCCAGATGAGGATGGCAGTGGTGACAGAAGAGTGACAGAAGAGGAACGACAGCAGTCTTTCACTCAAGTCTCTTCTAGCAGAGCTCGACTCTCAGGCAGAGAAGACCTGGGAAATAACTGCACTGTCACTGTCATCCTCTGTGATTAATTGACTGGTTTGTTTAATTAAATGAATTGTGTGTGTGTGTGTGATTGTGTTGGTGCATGCATGCGTGCATGTGTGTCCAGTGCATGCTTCTGCACGGCCCTAAATCAGGCCTAAAGAAAGCTTTATAGAAGGCGATGCTATCTCAGTGTGCTTTCAAAAGGCTTAGAGGAAAAATCCACCCTCGGACAATTTGTGATGTTAAATGCATTCCAGGACATATTTTGTGATGAGAAGTTGTAATTTACTTTTTATGCCTCATCTACTCTACTTCAGTTAGTGAGTTAGTTTTCCAGAATGACTTTTGACAAGAGAAGGGCCGTGAACTTGTTGCTTTCAATCAAAGGTGGGCATATGGGCATATAAATATAGCTAGCTAGCCTAGTTTGTAAACATTGTGGCATGTCTATGATAGCGGGCTCTTATGGCTGCATTGCATTGTGGTCTATTGAGGCTACTGTCTGTGGAGAAATTTGCATCTCTGTCTCTTCTATGATGGATTTCTCCCTGTATGATTGTTGAACGTTGGTGCAAAATGGTGGGTCTAGAGGGGCTGACACCAAAACCTGCTGTTTACCACTGATGTTTTAGATAGCTGAAAAATGTTCTTCTATCAAACTCCATTGTAGCTGCGCCGGAAATATCTCGATGGGATCCGCGGGAATACAAATATTACAAATAAAAACCACCAAACAACAAAATGGGCCCAGAAATGCAACGTACATCACCAATAGGGTGGATTTTTCCTTTAACAAAAGAGTTTTCAATTCATTTTCCTGGGTGGCACATTAGAAAATCCCCACAGCTGAGTGACATGAGGGTGGGCTACAAATCTTTCCCTTGTAAATGATTTTATGGTCAGTGGCAGAGAGCACTCATCGGGTCTGGCATCATTTTCACCATTACTGAGAGATGAATTGCTCTCAGCTCACACAGCTGGCTCTTTTTGGCCTTTATATGCTTCGGCACCCAGGTAACGCTCTCCTTAATCCCGTTTGACAGCAGGTTGTCAGCCATTTGCAGTGGGGTCCAGAAACCCATAGGTGTTAAAAAAAGGAATTGCAATGAGTCCACACTGTGCATCTGAAAGGGTTAGTCTCACCATCCCTTGAGTGCTTTTGATCTGAGCACGAGTGAGGCGCCACGATACTGATGCAGACAGACAGAGAGATTGTGTCTGCCAATAAATTTGACAGCGTTCTCATGTAACCTCACAGAAACAGCAGCACCACAGTGAAAGTCTGCCTGTCTGCAGTGGAGACTGATGCTGAACCTACTTTATAATTGTTATGTAATCAAGGACATTTGGTGAGACAATCCTTTGATCCCTGCATTTGATTTGGCAGCCGCTTCACATGCAAGGCAAGGCAGCTGGCTTCCTGCCTTGCCTATCTCACTCCCAGAGGGTACAGACACTCCACTGATATGACTGACCCTTCATGTCACATTAGCTTCCTGTTCGGTGATGGCAGGAATTATTCAAGGTTGCAGGATTTTCTGAATTTTGAGATATGGGTGGAGAATGTGTGACATATAGTGAAGTCGGGATAGCAAGACGAAAGATCTAATTTAACTTCAGATTCTGTCAATGCTTTTTTTTTTATTGTGTTTACAGTACAACTTGCTAGAATAATATAATCATGTACACATAATAAAGAAAAGAAAAAAGCATGGTCCCAATACTTGACTATATGTGAACAGCAAAAAACTGTAAATGTTAATATGAGGCTTGGTGTGCCGTCTAGACACAATCTGAGTGTGGAGCTACATACCATTTACTGTTTTCACTCACTCGCTTTTATTATTTAGGACATAAGCTGGCATGATGACTGTGTAGTTAAAGTGCAAATTGTCAGCTTCATTTTTAGGATGTTTGCAGATGAACAGTTTAAGAACTGAAACCCTTTTTGTACCCACCCTCCATTTCAGGGTGCCAAACGTACTGACAGATTAACACAACATTCAATAGTCACTTTTCATACACAAGCAAAAGCTCTTAGTGTGTAATGACTTAATGACTTGAAACGTCTGCAGCCTATGAACATCACCAGGCTTCTTCATATCTTATTATCACGTTCTCTCCGTAGGGTTTTTGTATTTGTTGACTACACTTGAAAATTAGTCGGGAGGACAAAAATTTGCTAAAGTTGTTCATGCCGATCTCTAACAGAGACATGATGACTCAAAACTGAACTGACAACTCAAACCATTAACTTGTTCTCACTGACGGCAGCCATTTTGTCCCTACTGTATAAGTTATTTAGGGTTACGCTATGCTTCTTGCCCTCTACACAAGACCCCAATGTTCCCCCTCCGTAACACCTTCTAACTCTTCCACAAATGTATTCCCTTCCCTTTACATTCCTAAAGAAAGAAAAATTTTTTGTTGTTGGTCAGGCTGGAACTAAATTATCTTACTATGCTGCCGTGATGTGATGAGTTGTAAAATTTTGTGAATTTCTATTGCAATAGAACTTGCTTACTTTCGTTATCATTTTCAAGGCAAGGTGCACCAGGAGAGTCAACATTCTGTGAGGAGGGATCCAAAATATATCTTAGATGTATAAAAGAGGCTTACGGTCATTCGCTAATCTTAACATAAGCAAAGACGTTTTTCTTTGATGGAAAGCAGAAGACAAGAGAAAAGGACTACAGAGATTAACACAGATGCTAGCGTAGCTTCAGGCACAGGAAGGCGGGTGTCTGCACAGGCCAAGGCAGGAGCCCAGGTATGAAGCTCCAGATAACACAAATCTCAAGTGTCTGGGGGTATCCGCCCAGCCAAAGTGTCCATGAGCAAGTCAGCTCCGGGGGCGTTGTTCTGTAGCTGACCCTGTGCTCTGACCTCCCCGGATGGGGGAAAAGCGTAAAAATAATTGGATTGAGTATAGCACGTCTTGCCACATTGGTAGATTGTATAAACATCTGGCAAAGATAGCCACAACCCAGCTCACCGCTGGCCACGCCCACAGAAAATGGTATACAACCCAAAATGTCCATCATTACAGCTAAGGTAATTGCACGGGGAGCGAGAGCAGTGACTTTTCAATCAGCAGGGCCTCAGAAGTGGAGATGTGAGTGTGGACAGTAAGGAAGTAAAATATCAGACCCAGTCATCTCCTTTTGAGTTTGACTGTCCTAACTCATCTGAAACAGCAGCAATGGGGATGCACAGGAAAATGAAGATCTTTTTGCATGTAGTGATAAGTGATTTAGGTTGTACAGATGTGACTTTACAAAAAATCATTAACAAACGAACAGAACACGTTATTGCAAAATCAAACATGATGAAAAGAGTGTGTCATTAGGGAGTGCTGCAGCTCCTATTCCTCAAGACTGCTCATTATGTAAACAAATTGATGGCACAGATGATGTGTCATCTACAGGAAGATGAACTGGAAGACAAGAAAGACCCTTACCCCCCAAAGGATTGTGGAATTGATCAACGCTTTAAGTTGGGACACTGCGACTGTCAATCATTTAGTCAGTTTTACAATTAGGTCATGGTAGCACATAAGAAGTGGCAGAAGAAGAGTTTATGTCTCCTGTCTGGTTTACACGTTTACAGGGATACCATCTGGCATTTGAAATTACCTTGGAATAATTATATTTGTGTTCTTCTTGTCTGTGGAGCAAACCTCGTCTCATCCTGCTTCTGGGAACGCAGCCTGAAGATGAAGCCGAGAAAGTGTCAGGATAATAAAACTTTATGAGGCCGCCATTTAGCCTCTGAAAAACACTTGGAATAACTCAGTGACTCACG
Source organism: Rondeletia loricata (assembly GCA_900302605.1). Classification (NCBI taxonomy): domain Eukaryota; kingdom Metazoa; phylum Chordata; class Actinopteri; order Beryciformes; family Rondeletiidae; genus Rondeletia; species Rondeletia loricata. The sequence continues at coordinate 12,013 of OMLI01100112.1, forward strand.
AAGAGGATACCGGATCAGCACTTTCAATTGCTTCTACTGTACTTGGATGATGTGGTTGTGTTCTTGTGTATGGAGTAAATCGTGTTAAACCTTGTTGCCTTTTCCTGCTTCTGGGGAAATAGCCTGAAGGTGAAGCAGAGCAAGTGTTCACTCTTTTTGTGTAAAACTTCCTACTTGGGCCATGCCATTTCTTCTGAGGGTGTCCCCGTGGACCAAGAGAAGAAGACTCTGGTGGTAGCAGAGTGACAGGAACATTAACAAGCTGAAGTTATTCATGGGCTTTGCAGGACGCTCTACAGGGAGTTGGTAAATAATTTCTCTTGCATCCCCTCACTGTTGTGAGTCCTCTGCGTGCAGAAGATCAAGGCCCCCGTGCTTACATTAGCAAAGCTGTAGCACACTAGTTATTTAGGCTGCTTATTAAGCCCTGCAGCAGAAGACCATCTCAGCACCTGTACTTGCCTGTGCCAACTTCTCTGAGTCGTTCTAAGTTCAAACTGATGCCCGTCATCAGAGGCTCTGGGCTGTCTTCCAAGGAGGGGATATAGTGGGAAACGGCATGGAAGCCATGGTCTGTGTTCAAAGAAAACTACTGAAAATTACAGTGTGGTGTCTAAGTGATGCTGCCATATTCCCTGCTCTGAATACCATTAACCTTTTTGGAGCAAATACTTGATCAAAGCTCGGCTATGACTTTTTAAATCCTGCCCAAAAATGAAAACAGAGGTAGATTTACAATGAATGGATGGTCTTGTCGTAATGTCTTGTCTCTCCATTGGACGGGAGCACGCACTAGGCGATGAGGCAAGGATTGGGGAAATCACACTACACAACTTGGATCACCTGACACCAAGAACTAGATAGCCAATGATAAATTAACTACAATATTGAGGGATAGCCGTAGGATGCAATATCTGCACAAAACGTGCTTGTGCATACCGAGTTAACAATGTATGTATGTATTCCTGTTTGTGCAAGAAACATAAAGGATTTCAAAAAGCAGGCAATGTAGGCTAGTAGAGATATTTTGAATGTCACAGTTCCCTAAGAGGACACCATCATCTTTTTTTTTTTAGTTTAACACTCATTGGCTGTTGCTTGTTTGTATTCTTAGATTAGTATTAGCCATGTCATACTATAGGAGTCAAAGCATATTTGTCCAGATTCAAATCATGATGGGCCTTCGTGTTTGAAGCTAGATTGGGAGTCCTCTCTTTTTCAGTGCAAGATTATCCATGCTGACCATACCAAAATCTGCTTATAACCAAACAATGGCTTAAATTGGGCTAAAACCCATGCAGTGTGCCCCAAGGTCAAGTCAGTAGGATGTCTTCATGCCCTATTTTTCTGCCAACTGTCTCTATGTCCTACCGAGATGTTTGTTGTTTTGTAATCTGGATTTAGCTACATTGTATAGGTGGGAGAATTATCAATCATGTCCTGCATATTCAACAGCTTAGTAATGAATGTTGTGAATTAAACTTCCTATTTTGCTATTGGTTTGTTCCAAAATCTTCATTTTGGTTCTAAAGTTCCAATCTATATTGTAGCTTTAAAATGTTCTGCATTCATTGCTTCAAGACTGTTTGTTTAAAACTGCTTGGTTTGAACGAGACTAACCAAAATGTTATGCATATAATTTTGCATGGCTTTGTGTGAAGATTAATCCTCTGTGGAACGAGCCATAATTAATTGCTTTGTTCAGAGAGTGGCTTACTTTTGAGCTAATGATTTAATTCTGTTTGAGTCTGCAAATGTATAAAGCATAATGATTGTCAGGGTTCCCACTGTGGCCCAGATGTAAAATTCCATGACTTTTCCATGACTTTCCCTAACAAAATTGGAGCGCTTCCATGACCTAAAATAGTTTATTCCTTCCTGGTTTGTTAATGTTGTTTTTCAGCTCAGAAAAAAAGGGTGTGGAGAAAAACTGCTGAAAACCACTATGTAATGTGACAAATGTGTGAAACATGTTGTAAAATACATTTAGGTATATTGCTGTAAAGTAAAATTCCCTTATATTCCCTAACTTTCCCAGAGAATTGATCAAATTCCCCCACTATTTCTGTCTGGAACATACCTCTAAAAATCCATGAGCAGTGGGAAGCCTGGATTGTGAATGCATTTGTCAAAAACACGTGGAATGAAGGCAGAATGAAGGAAACAAGCTACCGCCATGGTCCCGTGGTAACTAGGCAACGCCCCCCTTGGCAAGCTCTCAAAGGCACTAGCAAGCAGACGCCAGGGTCAAGAACGGAGGAGAAGGCAAGAGAAATAAATCAACTTTGAAATATCTATTGGGGTTGCTTTTCTAATGCTTTTCTCCGACAACATGTACATCTAAAACTCTTAATAGCTGTCGAGACAAAAAAAGAACATCGACTGGTTTCTTAGCTTTTAGAATAATGGTTTCTTTCCAGGACATTACACATCACTTTTGTTCCTGGTTATGTTTCCGTTCTTTCAAAAAACACTGTTCTTTTTCCATTTTCATTCCCTAAACCGGTTCCTTCTCCTGAATGGATGTGAATTAAACCTTCCCTTCTTCACTTTGGCACAGCTGTCCCTAATCCTCTTTTTAAACGAGAGAGAATGTTTTAGGAGAATGTGCTTTAACTGAGCATGCATGTTTTCTTAAGAGGACAGTAACGATGTAGTGGAATGTAAGAAAAATGACTTCAGAAAGAAAACAAGATTTAAGCAAAGTTTAAAACCTTTGAAGTTCAAATTAGTGATCAATATCTTTGTGTGTGCTTCTAATAAATGCAATACAAAAGAGAGAAGCAACTGTCTCGGGATGTTTTTTGTCTTTCCTTTAGATTGCGCCTGAGTTTTTCGTTGATGACAATTTCTGCCTAACATCATTTTACAATGAGCTAGATGAAAAAGTGACAAAGTGAAAGGGTGAAACTTCCATTCAGGGGACAGAAATGGCTGACATCGGTAAAAAGCGAGACAGTAATTTCCCATTTCTGTGATGCTAAGCACCTCTGCCATGAGCCTTACTGAGCCAACTGAACATGTTAATTATTTACTGAGCAGCAACTGCAGACTTAGAAATGCAACAGCAAGAAAATCATCTGACACTTGAGGGAGAGGAAAGAGGATATGGATTTGTATAGCAGTGCAAATTAAACTTTTGATCTAGAGGCCATTGATCAATCCATTAAAAAAAAAACACGAGTTGTTCGGGTAATAAAGGCTTTAATAGAGGTAAGGAAACCAGGAAATGAATGAGAAGCATAGTAATTAGCAAGAAATTAGCAAGAGCCGTTTCAGCCCACTTTTGATAAAGGAAAAAATAAATAATAATAATAATAATAATCACACAATGTCAGAAGCAATCCTTACCTGTGAGCCTTTTCCTGAGCTGCCAGTAGCAAGGTTGATGTCAACTGTAAGAAGGAAAGGAGAAAAATCATATCATTTTAGGCATGGGCCTATTTCACTCAAAAAACAACTTGCTTCATGATATCATTTTTGGGAAAAGGTTAGTTGGGAGAAATGTAAAAGATACTGGACCTCGGAGCCCAATTCCTTCATGCTTAGTCTATGTTGGATTCCTGAGCTGTGCACCATTCATCTGTCCAAGTTTGTAATTAGAGCCCAGAGAGCTTCTATCCAATTATATTGCCATCGATTCTGAGACAAGAAAATCTTAGCAAAAGGATTCCCAGGATTTCAAATCAATACATCAAAACACCAGTGTCACGGAGAATGAATTTATATCAAATCAGGCAACAGCCTGCACTCCAACTTCAGTCAGCTTTAAATCTTTAATTAGACCATAGAGCTTTGGAGTCAATTTAATTTTCTGTCTCTCTGAAGTAGCCATCAGAGGGCAACCAAGAGTGTTGATTAAAGACAGAAAATCTAAAAAGGCAGAAGATAGGCCTTCTAGGAACAGGCCAACACACTGATAGAAGTCGCTTCTATGGTTGAATATCCACTAATATATACACACAGTATTGTGATAAAAACGTCTAATATAAATGTACATATTTCATATCATAAATATACTCTCCATAACTCTCCTTTTATGACCCAATCTGCAGTAAATTGGTCAGAAATGGAAAAACGGAAAAGCTCTTCTTAAATTATTCAAAGAGCTCAGGTAACTTCAAAACACTTCTATGTGCACAGCCTGGAGTAAAACCACCATTTCAGAACAACCGTGAACAATGTAATGAACCTAATTATTTTAGTAATGAAAGTACCAGGAAACCAACTGGGACGCATGCCAGTTTTCTCACGTAGCCCAAAATGACAATCCCAGCTGTAGCAATACCATTTCTTCCATGCTCCTTTCAAAAAGAAGAGAGATGTCTAGATGTCTGAGATCAAAATCCCCTCATGAATCTATGAGTTAGGTTTAGAAGAGCAGAAGCCCACCTAATTAAGGTAGTAATCATACAGAGAAAGTCTCAAAGCCCTATTAATTTGTTTCTAATCAACCACCCCATTAGCCTAAAAAGAGTACCAGCATCCAAGTGTACTGTATCTCACAGAACATACGGCTCATAAAGAAAAGCCTGTGCTCGGTGATAAAAGGAGAAACTACTGCAACGTGGGCAATATAACGTATAATTATTTCAAAGCTGTTTAACCATTACACTGCCTGCTTTTTCATCAGCGATGAGAAGACACTCAAGCCGAGCCCGTTATATTCAAAAGTGAGTGAATCCAAATTGCAATGTATATTTCAGAAACATGATAACATCTGATCCACCAAATCATGGGTTCTGCACACGAACGCGTACAGTGTGTGTTACTGACTGCATTCTCATCTGGCATCCCAGTTCCTGTCAGGATTAAAAATGCAACATTTGGCTTGAAACAAAGCTTCCTACAGGAATACATCCAAGTTCACAATACGTTCTGCTACATGTGCCACAAACTTCCAATCTTTTCATGGCACACCCTGGAGACGAAGAGACGGAGCATGATGTCACGAGCGCTGATGGGAGAGCCTCATTCTCACCGCCACCCCCCAACCTGCATAATCAACTTTATTACTCTACATGATGAAAGCTCAGAAAACTTCAGTTGAAAGCTTTTCGACATGCTACTCATTTTACACTGTCATTGTAATAAATGCATCAGTCCAACGCAACGTGCCAACAAACATCGTTCTCACAACAATGTAAGGGGAACAGGCTGTCCCGACTGTATATTTGCACAAGAAAATACGTACATGTAATTGTAGGTATATGGTTCTGCTTAGAACCCTTTTTGTCTAAGGAACCCTATATATATTTGTCTATAATGTTTAAAAAAACAAAAACGTATCCTTAAAGATTCATGGATGAACGTCAAAGACATTGACTGAGTGAGTAATAAACGATTATCTGCTCATCTGACAAGAGGGTTGCTGTCTGATTTATTCGCTCAAATCCAGGACTTAAACACTCTCTAATGCGTATACAGGACGTGGACAAAAAATTGAAACACCATATGAAAAAGGACTTTTTCTTTGAAGTAACTAAATCCCATTTACAAAGCCAACTACACGGGCGAGTTATAATAAGTTGAATACTAATTAGCAGAACGTGTCAGCTTTAAAGGAGGTCTGACAATCAACTTTTATATGTACGTTTTTTCAAAGTAACTAAAAGGGTTTGAAAGAGGCTAAATAGTCAGTGCCTGAACTGGTGCATCGGCCACAAAAACTGCAAAATTATTTAACGTGGCAAGGGGAAAAGTCTTGAAAATCACAATATATGCCAAACACAGACAAACTGCATTGGCAAAGAGGAACAGTGGTCACAAGTCAAAGCTCGCCACAGGGGCAGATGGATGCTTAACAGCATAGCAAAATTGTGGCCTCACAAATTAAACTGAAATCAACATCTCTGTCACATAATCGCAATAGCAAAATAAAAAAAGACTGTACGTCGTGGGGAATTTGAGGCCATTTAACAGGACTAGTTGCACCCTATAGTGCAAACACTGTTCCCTGATGTTCCCATATTATCCCAGATGATAATGCCCCATACATACTGCTAAACAAATTCATATCGATAAACAAATTCAATTCATTCGGTGGTTTCAAGAACACCAGGATGAAGTCAATGGCCTTCAGATTCACCAGATCTAAACATCATTGGACCTTTAAGGAACGTTCTGGAGCCTGAGGTGCGAAGTCCATTTCCACCTCCTTCATCCCTCAAAGAAATGGAGGCTTTCCTTTTTTAAGAAAGGTCCAGTATCCCACTACTACACACAGTTCAGGACTTGTACGACAGCAATCCAAGGAGGACTGAAGCTGTTCTGAAGGCAAAGGGTCGCCCTACTCCTTATTCATATATAGTTAGGCGTTTCCATAATTCCACAATAAAAATATGTTATGGCTAAAGTAACTTTTCACTGGTTTGAGAAGGAGGGAAGGCTTAGATGCATACAACCTTACTAAGATCATCATGTTGCATAAGCCTATTGTTGAATACATTTACACAGCCACTGGTAGTAGATACAATTTGGCCGGAAAAATCGAAATGCAACCGGACTAAAAAAATACTAGCTTGACAAGTAAACAAACACGGTGACATAGATAGCATGAATCATTCATTCATTTATCTTGCTTTTCCTGTGATTAGATTACATATCTCACATATGCTCACAATGCATGCTCTGGACTAAATAAATGGTCTAATACAGTGTATACCAATACCCAATAATGCTCTCTAATTCGACTGAATTCCTCTACAACATTCACTCCAATATACATAAATTGGTGTAATATGTCACTTTGGTGATGTGTTCTTCAGATGCTAATAAATACTATAGTAAGGTGGCTCTGTAGCCAATTACAGGGCATAGTATCTCTTTACAGGGCAAGGTAATAGACTTCTTTACTTGTCTTTAGTGTTTTCTTTGGAAAGTATCATTAAAATGTGTAAAATTCAAGAGATTACGTTTCATATTATGACTAAGAACTGTAATCTTTAGGGAGCTAGTCGGTGCAATTCAGCAGATAATCAACGTGCGACGTCAACACTAGCTCAGAAAATATATTTTGAAATATCGATATCCTTGAATAGTTGTGCTGATTTACTGAACTATACATTTTTGTTCAACGTACAACATTTTCAAGCAAGCTTAAAGGGTACATTATCCAAAAGTGACTAAAAATGATTGCACCAGTAGAATGATCTTCAATTTTGTGATCCCCAACCCTTTGTAAGGAGTGAAAGGGTCAAAGCTACAGCACCCAGACAATATATGGAACAAATACTCCTGCCTCCTCAGAATATTTATGAATGATAGAGGAGTGCACGTTAAATAAATAGGAGCCAGGCAGAGGAGGAAGGGAGGGCAGAGGGTGACACAAAGTGCAGGCTAAATGAATTATAAATGGATTATCCTAAGCGGAATGCAATTTACAATAAATCATAAATATTCAATATGATCAGTAGCGATTCCGCATTAGATTGGGGTTTATAGATACTGTAGTAACCTGGTACATGGTTTGTTTGTGGTCTTTTACACGACAGCGTTTTATTATCCCCCATGCTATTTACCCATGCGGATGTTGCCCTTTCTTGCACTACTACAATGTTTGCAAAACTGTGTATTTCTATTTCAGGCCTTTTTTACAGTGACAAATGTCAGCCACAGGAACGTAGGCTCTCCAGCACTCAGTGTTTATTTGACACATCTCATTCTGTCCATAACATCCTCATGGCACACCGACCGGGCCGAGGCATTACTGGTCACACACTGCAATCCTCCCTACAGCTGCAACCACACTGTGTGCCACCCTGCTCAACACCACACACACTGAATATATTCTGTACACACAGTACATAGATGTGTAGTCTGTCCTTGGTACTGTACCTTTGCCCTTTGTATGAGAGGAGCCGTGTGTGTTAATGCCCTGTGACTCAGGAAACCTTAAATATTTGTCATTGTGGCAATTAAGTAGTAGCCTACTCCAATTAAGTATTTAAAGCACTAAGCTCCACTGAAGGTAAATGCAATGTGTCCATAAAAATAAACATATTTCTACAAATAATATTGTACGATGAAAATACAATACCGGTCTTTATTGCCCTTTCATTGGCCGGGCAGACTTTGGAAATTGAGTTTTTTGTATAGCAACAAAAAGAGGAATGAATCACTGTATGGATCAAATAACAGCACCCATCTTCTACAATGACTGAAAGCTGACTTAGTGAAGCTGACAGTCATTTCTCCTCAGGCTTGACTCCCACTCTGGAACAGAAAGGGCGTTAGAAAACAAAAAGGTGATTGCAAATGTACTGCGCTTTAAAACCTTATTGAAGTCTGAAGTAACAGTACGGTCGTCGCTCCGCACGAGCCACATGGCTACCCCACGTAACGTTAGCCGACGTGTTATTCTCCTTTCAACTCGTCAGGAAGTTGAGAAGAACCATGGCTCCACTCCTCCGAAACACTTATGGAAATACACACAGCTGCTTCTTTTTATTCAAGGCTCGCTCGAAACGCTAAAACAAACACTAGTCACCTTTTTCAGTAAAGAAAATACAGTTATATCGTCCCGCGTGTGTGTCGTTGTTTTCCCACAGCTGTCCACAGTCTAGTCTGCCGACACGAGGATCAGAAAGTAAAGAGTACTTACAGAATGAGAGGAAAATCAAACAGCCTGCCACTTTCTGTCCGACGCGAGGGTTGTTGGAGAGCATCCTGAGAGACTCCTGTATGCGGTGTGGCGGTGAAGACAGCTCGCAGTGCATGGGCTTTTTTGGACTGTGTTTTTTTTTTTTTTTAAAGAAAGAAGAAGAGGAAGGCTTTCCCTTTTCAGTTTCACGGGAAACGGGGAGTGTGTTCTGGTAGGAGGCAGCATCCCCACTCTCTCTCTCTGTACGAGGCGCAGGGACGCGCTCTACTGGCCGACTGACCTCACTGAGCCGGACGGACCAAACGGAGACCTTAAAGGAAAACCCCCCCACTTTTCATCATACCTGTGACCCACACACATGCATACTGCTGCTGCCTGCAAGTGCTCCTAAATACCGACTTGTATTTGTGTATGAAGTTTATTTAGACAGGGGCAATGCACAACAAAACATACGTGTCATAAATAATGAGAGATGATGCCCTGTACCAGATTTAGCTAATAGCTGGTTTGCATCTGTAGTCCCTGGGCAGGTAGACATAAAAGACACAGTACAAAATAAACAATACAATACACACACACACACACACACACACACACACACACACACACACACACACACACACACA
>OMLI01100112.1:28866-43252 GCA_900302605.1 Rondeletia loricata
GATATGATATTGCAAATTATATAAAACAGATTCAACCTTTACATTATCTATTTACTGTAAAAATGATCAAACTCTTTGCACCCCAAGCAGAATAAATTAACCTCTATTCCAATAAAAGGTCAAAGGTCTTTTAACCAAAAACAACTTAAGTAAATGTTTCTCTGAAGAGTTAATCAAGTCATGTATGTTGCACATGAATGCCAGTGAGTTTTCATTGGAGACTTGATTTAGCTTACAGTACTCTGGCCAAATGTGTCATGCATTTTGGATCAATGACTGACTTGATATCGAAGCCCTGAGCAAGCAGACAAGCCCAAAACTATTTTTGTCACCATACTTAACACTGATAAAGCGTGATTCATCACTGCTTATGTGCTTATTTCTCGCTGAACACAACGGGAATATTTGCTTGGATGCCACCAACAAGGACCCATACATGGCAAGAAGCAGATCAGCAAGGCAGGTGGCATTTTTGACTTGGACATCAATCAGTAAACACATTGTCTTCCACATAAAAGCTAACGTTTTTATACTTGTTCGGGGGAAAAAATCTTTCATTCATTCATTCATTCAAAATACTGTTAAGTTGAATTGGGCCACATTTATGAGACGCAATCCCAGACTGGCCATCTGGAGCACCAGAAGAATTCACAGTTAACCGGAGGCTCATAGGCAATGGGAAGTAGACCAATATATATAGAACACATTGATCTCCCTTCTGCAGGCTATTAAAGAAAAACAATTTCAAGCGAGGGCTCTGTAGATAATCAAAAGAGATCAAATTCCTTACTGGCCACTTTAATACTATCCTTCTTCCTGTTAATGGGCCACTTTGGGGCGTGTGTATCCATCGGCCATAATCACATGGATGGCAAGGGACTGAGTGGCTCCTCCGACAATGGATCAGAAAGCGTGACTGAGAATCAATTTAGATTCTTACAGCCTATGGAGCTGTGCTCAGCCGTCAGAGGTAGGCCGACCACATTATGAAGGTAAAATAGGAGGAAAAGGCTGTAGTGTAATGTGTGGTATTATTGGGGATTGATTCTCTCATTGTGAGAGGCTGACTGACCTTAAAGGAAACATGCTGAAGTAATCGCTGTAGTTGGTGATTTTAGCTGATAGTGAAGTGAGGGTTCACTTTGTTTTGTTTTGTAAAGGGTATTAAATGTTTATTATTTGCGGAGCACTGTAATGTACTGATAAGATATTTGACATGTTATATTATACATTAAATGCTATTTTGAAATAAGGACAAATAAACATGGGTAAATGATCATGGGGCTTCAGTGGAAATGTCTTAGGACAGTGAACTGAATTTGGTTCTTTCTGCAGTGAGCCCATCACGTTTATATTCCTTTCTATGAAGCAGAAGTACAGACTGTGGACTATCTTTTTTTAGATAGTTGATAGTTGTTAGAAAAATGTCCTATCCATTTTTGCCTCATATCATCTACATACAGTACGATAAATGTGGTAAGCTTGGGAACCATGAACATGTTGATATTTTCCTTTGAATTACTCTAAATGTCACGTCTTGCATCTCAAAGCATCTCAATGAATTTCAGCTATGCGAAAGATTAGATTGCCTAAGGTTTGGGCATAATATCAAATTTAACTGAATAGTTTGATTCAAAAATGAGATATCTACCATTTGAAAAAATGCAAAACCTACTCTGACAAAATTATCACTGACTAGCAAATAAAATTCCTTAAGGAATATCATTAATGTTATTATCTTACATGCCTTGGCTTACAAAATAGTGACATTTGAGAGTGTTAAATCATCTGCATTTTCCCTTTTGGAGTCAGATTAATTATGTATCAGCCATAAACGTTTGCTCTCCAAACACTAATCCTGAAGTTCTAACCGATCATTTTAGTAATGGGATCAAAGCTCTCTTGGCAAATGTTCCTATGGAAAAAATGGGGAATTAGCTTAGAGGAGCCTCAATACTGAAGTAACCCTATGAACCTTCAGGCATGGTGGTGGAAGGGCAAAGGTTATGTGGTACATATACCTTCAGTTCTGAACTGAGGCAGTCATAAAACCATCCATGCATTTCAAACCGTGCTAAGACACAGAGGGGCAGAGCCTGTCATACAGACGCAATCCACCTGGAGATATACTGAAATGCCAAAGAAGCTCGGCTGCACTGGAGCTTGGACACAAGAAAGCTATCACAGGGGAAGACATCAACAATTTTATACATGGGCCTCAAACTTCACTAAATATGACTAAAAACTCCCTAAAACTTTGCTGGGAAGCTGCAGGAAAATATTTTTCTCTAACATCTTTTAAAATGAGATAGATAGATAGATAGATAGATAGATAGATAGATAGATAGATAGATAGATAGATAGATAGATAGATAGATAGATAGATAGATAGATAGATAGATAGATAGATAGATAGATAGATAGATAGATAGATAGATAGATAGATAGGTAAAATTTAACCTCAATATATCCCGTTAGTCCCACTGAGATCAAGGATCTCTTTTAGAGCGCAGCGGCAGGTTTACAGGAAGAAGAAGAGAGCGGACGAAAAGAGAGAGAGAAAGACAAAGGGGGGCGGCGAGGGTAACAGATTGCTTCCGTTTTAAATTTTCCTGCAGGCAATGCTGCACAGTAGGGCAGAGATCAGGGAGACCTTCTTACCCATCTCTCTTTGAGCTTTAGAGCCAGTCAGCAAAAAACGATTCTTGGGACGTAAGACTACAGTGTCCTCCATGTGTCTGTGGAATATGAATACATTAACAGTAGGAAAGCTTTCCCACTATAGGAGGCTATGTATGGGCAGAAATGGCCAACCACCCCTAGGATATGATGCACAAAGATGAGTGAGTGACTTTACAGTCTGTGACAGATGTCAGCACACCATGATAAATAGTATTCAACATACACAGACTCGGAGTTGATACATTATGCAACACTGCAACAGATAGTATAAATGCCTCAGAAACCTGTCTTTTTCCAGACTCAAGATTATTAGAATTTTTTTTTTAAAGCAAAATATATATAAGATACTATGTCTTTTTTTTACCATGTGTGGTTACAATGAATGAATAGATGATGAAATAAATACATAGCTGACAGACCTTGTACTCTTGCTTTATATGCGTTTTGTGATCACACATATTCAGTTCACGACAAAAAGAACACATTTTCCTTGTCACTGAATTGTCCTTTGTCACCATCAACACAGAACGCTGTATGTTCAGAAATGGAGCCGTAACAATTGAATCCATCCCGTGTTTACACCCGTGTCATCTAGTCTGCCTGAAAGAAATGTCACTGGGGGAATACAAAGTCTCAGTCGGTGCCCATTGAACTACTAATTAATTTGGCCTGGCCTAACATTTTATCTGAAAGTTATTGTCCAAACAGTTTGGCGTTCATTAATCACCAGATCATCCTGCCATGAAGGCTGCGGCCTCTGGACATGATGAGGGTCCTCAGGTGTGTCCTGACAAAACACAGCCACGCAGTCAACAAACTGGAGACATTTGGCATCTCATATTAAAACATTTCGTTTTGTTTGGAACTGTAATGACAATGGCAAAGGCTATACGTGGCATGAAGTAGCAGTAGTTGTGTGGGATGCAATAAATTGGGAGAATGGAGGAATTGCCGCAATAATTGGAATGGAAGACAGTGACTTTCTGAAATACAACTGAGAAATAATACCTATATGCTGCAGGGAACTCTCTCGTCTTTTGGACTCACCGAGTAAATGCCAATCTTCCGGTCCCAGCCGACAGACATCACATAGCTTCAGACATAGAATGCGAGAAATCAACATGAATTACAATTTAGATTGAGCCAACACCTGCCAAACACCACATCGTTACTTACGGGTTCCTGTGGACTTTCAGATAGGTGCAGTCACACACCTCATGACATTCACCATCTAAAGGAAATATTGTATGTGGTATTTCACAGTAATTGGAGGATACAATGTTTGAAACGTTTTCTTGTGAGGAAGAAACTGAACATTTGCAGTACATACCCCTCTTTAGTATCTTCAGGCACTGACCATTGTTGAAGTTCCAGATCTTTAGACAGCCATCTCTTCCCCCTGTGATGAGTCTATAAATACAAAAACATGGTGTCATGCTAAAGTGGGTAAACATATTTCACAAAGAGAAAACGTTTCACGTGCTGCCTCGTGTACAGTACCTCCTCCCTTTGGGGTCAAAGGTCATGCATGTAATGGCAGACAGGCCATGTGCGCCACCAAACTCAAACACTTGACGCCCAGTGTCAAAATCCCAGACTTTCACCACCTAAGACCAACAAAATCAACAGTGAATTGTATAACAAAGTAATATTTTTGCAGATACAGCTGATATATAGCGGATTAAATGTGAACTAATGGTCCTGTTTCTCATTTTTCAATGGAGATATCAAGTTGGTGACCTTCGTCCATGATGTTGTAAAATGATGTTTAACTCACAGATCCCTCAGTGCAGCTGACAACTTGACGAAACTCCTCACTATAGCCACAGCACATTACAGGCTCATTATGTGAAGCAATCAGATGTCTGTGAAGCTGTGGCCTTAAATTAGAGGACAAAGGAAATCTAAATGAAGAGCAGGAAGATGACTATAAAGGTACTGAAGTCATCTCTGAATTCTGAAAAGAGCTTATATTCTTTATCTTTTGGTTAAATCTGGGGCATTTAATCCTTTTAACAGGAAATATTTCAAAATCATATGCTGACTGTCCTTGTTAGAATGACATCACCCTTAAATTAGTCCTCTTAAAACGTATCAACACAGCTGAGCAAAATGTTCTTCAGAGCACACTGGATTCTATGATGTATAAACCACAAAGACATGAACAATGGAACCAACCTGATCTTAAGAGCGAGCAAAGCCATCGAGTCTGCTGCAATATAAAGGGATTTCATAGAAGGAGAATACAAGCTTGCGGATATGTCACCACAAATCCCGCTTGCTTTGGAGTGTGTCGCAAATAGGCAGCACTGATCTTGAATATCCCAGATCTGAAATGGGAGCCAGTAAAATGTCTTCAGTGTTAATGAATATAATACCAATACTGTATTCGTTCTGCATTGTTTAGGACATTGGTTCTCAATCTGGGGGTCGGGGCCCCCCAGGGGGTTGCAAGATAATTTTGGGGTGGTCGTGAGATGATTTATGGGACAGGGGGAAACAAATATATTTCTGTTATATACATTTATTATCATGTCTATTTCTGATTTTTTTCTCTGATAATTAATCAAATGAAACAACCTGAAAGGGGAAAATCATTCTTTGGTTGAACCGCTCTGCATATGCTCGCCTGTGACGGGGGGGCAAAAGTAGGCTTCGTTTCATTTTAAGGCGTCACGTGCCAAAAAGATTGAGAACCACTGCTTTAGGACATTGTGCAATCGCTAGTGAAACATGATAGCATGAGACATGCCGCACTTTAACAGTGTTGTCCATGGAGACAGAGAAGATCTGACTGTCCTCCGAGGAAATACAGAGGTAGAAGATGGGAGCAGAGTGGCCCTTCAAAATCCCGGTTGGCTTTCTGTCAAAGAGAAACAAAACCAATAAGAGTAGTTAAATGAAATATCCCAATATTCACTGTCTTCAAGGGAACCCGGTAAAATCTGGTTCCTCACCCAGGGAAATAAGGGTTCCACATGCGTATGAGTCTGTCCATGCCTCCAGTCACCAGCAAGTTGTGCTTTTTACAAAGGTCAAAGGTCTTCACACCTTTGTAGATGGCGAAGACGGTCTGGTCACAGGACGCCCGGGGTTGCGGAGTCCAGTTCAGTTGGACCTTCTTGGCCTTGACCTCATGGCAGGCCTCTCTGATCTCCCTCAACTGCTGCTCGATGTTCGTTGAAGGGAGCACACAACCTTACAACGGAAAATAAGCATTTCATTTCACGGCCATGTGCATCAATCAAAACTTTGTTTTTGGCGTTAGCGTAAGTCATTATCAGAATAAATGACACAGCTCGGGCACGTAGTATGCAGAGTAAGCAAGTGGACATGCCCACGTACGTACACACACACACACACACTGGCATTGATTGGTGAGTTTGTGATAGATGAGTCATCATGAGTCATCCCTCACATCCCTCACAACTCTCCTACTGAGCTGCCTAATGTTCAACACAAAATTTAATTACCACACATTACAGTGAATGGATTTTGATACATTTCTGTCTTCATTTTCAGCATGCAGCATTTCTTATTTGGCTCCTATCTTTAATCAGAGAGAAGATTAAGGTTTGTGTTTTATATCCAAGTTATAACTTATCATCTTTATTTTTGAGCTCTCCTGTACATTGCACACATGCCACAGAAACAACAGAAGCCAAACAAACGAGTAGGACAGAAATTACCTATAACGAGAGCAGACGCCTCTTCATTTGAGGTGGAGACAATGGCATGGATATTTTGAAAATATTTTGCCTAAATTGAAAGTAGAGCATTAGTAACTCAAAGCTGGCATTATCTGTGCATCAAACAAGGAAAATGTCACACCACTGAAATAACAATGTCATTCCCCATTGTTACCGGTACTCTGTTTTTCTCAGTCTCATCCTTGAAAATGTACACTTGGAAAGGTCAAATGTCACCTGTGTCACCCAGTCTTGATGGACCTTCCATCGGATATATGTCACATTTGGGGAAAGCACTGCATTGTCAATTCCTACGTTGGGCATATTTTCAATCTTTGGTAATTTATTCCATAATCTATAAAAAGAAAAAGAGCTGAAATGTATCATCATGCATGTAATTTTCCACATTTGTATCATATACCAGTCTCCATAAGTTATATACATTTCCCATGATATTTATGGAGTGGCCATGCTGATGTGACTCTTAGTCCTCAAGATATTATAGAATCCATGCAGTCCGTGTCAGTATAACCTGATACACATAGCATTCAATTTAATTACTCTGAAGCAGATGTAATGAGTACAACTCTAAGATTTAGCATATATGCACATTAATTCTGAATACATTGAAATAGGCTACATTTTAGTAGAACATTAGTAGAAAAAAGCGATAAAGTTCTGAGAACATTAAAAAAGTCTGAGCCACAAAGCTACCAATACAAGACGCTAGAAGCCAATGAATCACTAGGTACTGACCCTCTGGAACAACTTGCCATGAAGATATATGACACAAGCAAATTCCCAAAGGTTTACACAACCAAATTAATATAGAAAAAAAGAAACCCAGATACATTTGTAATTGGCTTGAAGCTGCTATAAAGCTCTGGAAATAAATTATAATCCAGCAGAATACCGTGTCTCAGTAAAACACATTAAAAGAAAAATACTTAACAAAATACCAAATCAGAGACCATGACTTGGCAATTTAAAAAGGTGTCATACAAATTAATGGCAAGAAAGACATGAACGTCTCTGTTCACACTGCCCTAAATATCTCCCTATCAGATATCCATGAGTAACAAAGATGAATATTGACCAGTCAAACAGAATACTACTGAAAAAACTGGTTTAAAAAACAAATCTCTACAGTAATACATCTAATAATACATGATTTATAATTACTGTAACGCATGTCATGCTGCATTATAATGCATGACATTTTCTGGTGTGATTATAATGTAAGAATAGTGCATATATGCTAGTAATATGTTTTTGACAGTGAAATTCATGTTCATTTTCAAATTCAAATGAATGTTCGGATCATACTGAATCAAAGTGTGTAGGAGGGTAAAATGAATAACTGAAATATTATCAAGTTCTTCAGAAAAGCTAAATTACCTCAGGGTTTCTCCAGCAGAGGAAATTAATATGATGTTGATGCATCCCTGGATCACAAACAGGAAAATTAACCTTTCACAGTATTAATCAAGTGAGGTATAATGAATGGTTTTTCTCTGCTAACTGGATCTGGTGTCAGCAAGAGAAACTATCTACCTGAGCATCTCCATACAGAATAGAACATTCATCAGGGCCAGTGTAGCTACGGGACAAAGCACAGCGTCAGATGTATTAGGACTTTTTAGGATGCTTGGAAGATGATGTTAACATACAGTTGTGCTGCTCACCAGTAGTCTAATGTCAGAGGGACTGTCTCCAGGGCACTAATCTGGCAGTAAGGCTCCAGAGAGGAGAGCTCATAAAGTTGGATCTCTCTGTCCCTGCAAGACAGCAAAGAGACGGGCATTAAAAACCAACATAGCATAGTCTGGGACCTGCAGTAAATAAGTATAATGAATGTAGTGAATAAATAATCCAGTCTTATGTCAATTTATTAGAACCCTTTCTCATATTACCCTGTTCCGATGATCAGCTTGTTGTACTGTGTCATAGGAGTAAAATCACTTGCCCACTTTGAACTCCTATTTACGGGTCTTTCATGCTGTGATAAATGAACAAACCCACGGTTAATGACCCTGGACATTTCTACTGACCCAATCTGAATGCAGCATTAGCACTATCTCCGGGAAATTCAACTTGATTTGTGACTTGTTTAGTTCAGTAAAAGCCTGATTAAGATGGTCTTACACAACTAATAAAATAGTTATAATACAGAACTAGGGATTAGAAATTCAAATCACTGTATTTTTATGCTGACTGGACAACATTAGCTACATTTATTTGACAAATATTTGTACAGTGTAAGAAAATATCACATTGTGATATTTTGCATTTTTCTGAATTATGAGTGCAACACATTTATACATAACTTAGGCAATATAACAATGCAGGTAAATGTATACAAGTTAAAACATACAAACACGCTTTTGGTCTTCTGTAGTTGAAGTTCAGGGCTCCAGTAGCACACAGCCCCATCTTCTTGCACCGTTACAATGGTGCCATCAGGAGTGGAGTGGATGTTTAGGATGGGAACTCCATGACACAAGGCCTTGACAGTGGCTGGCAGAGCGAAGGCCACCTGCTTACTGCGTATTACAGATTCCTCCTTCTCTCTGTACTCCAGCTGCATGTATGTGCAGAACTCAGCCTGCATTATATTATGTGGAAACCATTAAAGTTCAAGTTGCCGATCCTGCACGTTAATAATTATGAAATCTTCGTTGTGGTTATATAAAGTGTATGCACCTTTTGGTCAAGATCAGCCAAAAAGACTTTACAAATAATAATTCAAATTTAGCTGCAAGCAGCAAAGAAGTGGGTCAGGAGACTGGTTAAATAAAGGTTAAATAAAATAAATAAAATAAAAACTACTAGAAGATTATCTCCAGTGCTCGAAGAGGGAGGAATACGTTTGACAAGATTTATGTTGCTGCAGAGGACTCCAGCTGCATGCATGTGTCCTCTCGTTGCCTCTTGCATAATATTATACACGAGCAATTCAAGTGGACTATGCAGTAATCTTGTCATTACTTAGGGAATCATTGTTACACTCATAAACAATGTCACATAAAGTACGTCAAGCCAAACATCTGTGGAAACAAATCACATTTTAGCAGCAGGCAGCAAAGAACATGGTCTGACTGGGAGACTGGCAGAGGATCATCTGGTGTTTGGAGATTTGAGAGTAATAGGTATACTTTAAAATATTGCTGAGGATACAGACGTTTCTCAGAAGAAAGACACTGCAGAGAATGAGAGCTTTCTGAGGATCGAGAGGTTGCAGACGAACAGTTGCAGACGAGCAACAGGTTGTAGTTGAGGAAGATTGGTTACAGAGGGTTTAA
The DNA here is from genome assembly GCA_900302605.1 of Rondeletia loricata. NCBI lineage: Eukaryota > Metazoa > Chordata > Actinopteri > Beryciformes > Rondeletiidae > Rondeletia > Rondeletia loricata. The sequence goes on from OMLI01100112.1 coordinate 38,540, forward strand.
CTGGAAAGAAGAAGAAGAAACCAAGAGTCAACAGGTTACAGAAGATTGAGGGGATTCAGAAGGTGTAAGGACGTTTCAGAATCAAGCTGGCCCTGCTCATTTCACATTGTCAACTCACCTGCAGGTCAACATTATTGTTTTTGGACCAATTCTAAGGCACAACAGCCTTTTCCTACGTTTTGACGTAGAATGAGAAGTGTGAGACCATAACATGGTTGCAAAAGAAGATGTTTCAGACCATCAAGAGGTTGCAGAGAAAGAAGAAGCAGCCAGGTTTGAAGTTCACAGGCGATTATTCAAACCCCATGTTTCAAGCAAAATGATGGAATTCCATGGCTGCCTGTAATCTATCATGCTACAGTGCAATACCACAAACACAGATATCTAGAAGTATCTTCTAAGCTCCTCAATGCAAGTATACAAACCAATATATCATTCTTTCCAGCTTTTCAATCCATAAACCAATAATACATGGACAAACTAATCTTTCCTCTGAAAACCACTGAAAAAATTACATCAGAGTTGATAACAAAGAAATTACTATTCATGTCCTATTAGCTGACATATTGCTTAGTGTACAATTAGGTCGACAAACATTTTTTTTATTTAGACCAAATCATTGTGTTCAGTTCAGTTACAGTTGCTCATTAATCCAAACTGAATTACAGTTGCCATGAAATAATCACATTTTATGGTATGGTTTTTTTCATTCTTGGTGTTAGCATGCATGGAAAAGTGCTTTAGCTAAGGCAATTTCCCTTTCACTGAATGAAAGGACAGTGTGTCCAATAAGAGACAAAAATGAATTTCATCTCACCCACGAAATCCTTCCCTGGTCTAAATAATCGATCTTCTTGAATAACCCTTGAATTTGTGCATTGCTCTGTGGAATTCAGAGAACAAAAGGATAACACTGAGAGAATTATCATTAAAACGTGGCATAATTAATCAGGTAATTGTTAAAGTATGTCTTTTATTACAAGGATACGAAACACAGAGAGAACAAGTGAATGAGAGAAGGTGAGAGAGAGAGAGAGAGAGAGAGAGAGAGAGAGAGAGAGAGAGAGGGAGAGAATTCGGTCATGCTCTCTTACTGTGTTATGCAAACCCAAACATTTCTTCACTATGCGTCCAAAATTCTTCTCATCAACGGATCTCAAGCCACCCATTTCAAATTCCTTTATAAGGGAAAATAACACAGTAAAATAACTGAATAACCCCAAGAAGTGAATAACCAGACTGTCAGTATTAGAAAAGATGCAGTTCATACCTCAAATGCCAGTTTCAGTTTCTGGAGGTTGTCAAGAGATACTTTCTGATCAATCTTATTGGAAAGAGAAAAATTGGTGTCATTATGTGCATGAAATAGCCCATAACACGCCAAATTACTGTCATGCAGGTCTATTATGAATATTAGAACAAAAACCTTTAGGGGGAAAAAACACACGGAGTGATAAGCTTGAGCAGAACAATTCAACCAGGTATTAAGAAGAACTCACCAGCCAGTTAATAAAGTCTGAATGCTAAAATACAACACAAAATTAGAGAGAGGACATTAAGAGTGGATTTTCACACTGCCCACCATATCATTAACAACAAACATGATTAGGGTGCCACCTTTGAGTATTAATGGCAATCTGTAATGGCCACATGAAAATGTCCCTGAGAAGCTTGCACGAGGGCAGATAACAGGCCATGCTCTCTGTGTTAATGGCCTCTCTTCAATTTGCCATGCGTTTCCTAGCAACGGGTTCTTCATCCATGACACTCTTTGATCTATATTTAATGAATAACAGGGATAAACAGCCTAATTCCTCAAGAATGTAACAGTTATAGTATGTCCTGAATTGTAGAGATAATAATTGCTTAATCAGTCAGAGTCTAATGTAGCATGATGGATATGGTGAAAGTGTTCATATAACCCCAACTGCCTTCCAAATCCCTTTATTTGACCTGCATAACTTTGAACTCTTGAGGCCGTTCTGCCTAATCTGTTATGGTAAATTTCTCATTACATTAAGCAGGAGCGGGAGTTTCATTCTGCTTGTGAGGTTTGCATCAACTGTAGTTTAAGACCTTTGGAAAGAGTCTGGTTAAGTGTAGCAAGGCAAGACCACAGCTGAAACTCTAGTGACACCTTGAGGTTAAAACCAGCAGCTTTACATTACTATGTTTACTGGGGAAGGGCAAGAATGTCATGATGGCATTACATAGAATAAGACAAACTTTTTAAACAGAGTGATCCTAAATGGGTTGGATTGACCTTTCTGATTCCACATCAAGATAGACCTTTTGAAAACTGTACCTGGAGGCTGCAGAGGCTGCGAGTTGAATCAGCATTGCGGTGTAGTCGTGTCGTAAGATGGGCCTTATCTCCAAGTGTGACAGAGTGTCTTCGCCTGTTCTGTCTCAGCAGCTCTCGCACCAGCCATTCAGGTTGCTGTTTTCTGTCCTCGGAGATGCCCACTAGTCTTGGTGCCAGGAACTCATCTGTCGCTTTCTCACCCCGACAACCTGGCCCAGAAGTATTTATCGTCCTCTCTCCTGAACTCCCCAGTTCAGAGAGGATGCTAGAGGATTTGAGCTTTTTGATTAAATAGGTCGACATGATTTTCTCCTTAAATTGTTCTCATATTATATTGTTATTATGGTTCAATATCAGCCAGCAATTATTTGCTCCCTCAACAGAAGTGTATGTGAAGGAACGTACTGTATCTGAGATTATAAATCAACTTTACTTGACACTATTGAGCCAACATTGCACTGCACTGAAATCTATTTAAGCTTGGGAATGTGATTATAAGTTCCAGGTAACAAGACTTCCAATATTGCAGGGTAACTACTCAGTGCTGCCACTGGCAACTCCAGTACCTTGACAACAGTAAACAACATGCCTGTATAGAGGCATACATGACAGAGAAACAAGACAATGCCTCAACCCAAATCATCTCAGCATCCCCTCTATGCTGAGATTAAAGCCCCCAGTGTGGAAAAAAAAAGTGCAACTGCAGAGGATTAAGCAGGAACGCCGCTTAAAAACAATATGTGATGTACAATAGCAATGAGGTAGCTTTTGAGGAGAGCAACAAAGCAGCAGATTACCTGGGGACATGTAGGGTTTCTAATTTTCCTGAAGCTGAGGAAGCACGAACTTTCCCCCCCAACGGCATCCTTGCTGGTTGTCTATGTTTCTGTAAGCAAAGCAGAGTTTAATGCTGCACATTCCCTCGGTCGGACCTCGATCAGTCAGGTCTCACACTAGTCTACCTGACACTCACTCTAACGTTACACCTGGCCAAGATGGGAGGCTCTGGTAACTAAGAGACCCGGCGTGACAACTGAACCGTCGAAACAACTAGATACAAGGCCTTGTATTTCCAAAGAGACAAACACAATATTTACCAGTAAATAACTTAATTGTTGAATCTGGTTTGTAACTGATGAAATATTGTATTCTTCAAACTGTAATTTATTAACTTAGCAATTTGCAGGTAATCATGTAGTTTAATTCATCTCATCTCATCAATGAATATTACTATTTTCTCTATACTTCCATGGGCGAATGAATGAATTAAACAAACAAGTGATCATTATTATCCCTTTTGCAAAGACTTGCGAGAGCATGCAGTATTTCACAGTGCAAAACAAATACAGAGCAATGAACAAAACACACTAATTATTTATGTTGATGATACACTGTGCAGCTAGAGTGCATCAAATGAATGTACCAATGATGCAGTGATGAAATCATCAGGCAGAGACGTTTAATTATCAGAAAACACAAGTTACAGCACAATATTAACACAGTAATGACTGCTGAGCCATACTATGAACACTGATCCACAACACTTGATATCCACTCTGGCGAATAGGAAGTAAGCGTGACGGCAGGAAGTTTCTTTACTTTCTCCCCGTGGTTTGGATGAGCATCTCTACTCAAAAATGTTCCTACAGCCTCCTTTTCTGTGAAGCCAAAACACAACACCAGTTACCTGTCTGTTCAAATTTTCATCAGGAATCATCAGTTATAGTAAAAATCAGTAAGCAGTCAAAACAAGTTCAAAGCCATTATTTGATCCTAACCCTTTTCAGGTAAAATTCTGCATAAGTGCTGCAGCTCCTGGGGCGGTAGAGACTTTATCACAGACTTGACATTAGCGACTCTCTTTCCAAATAACCTGTCGTAGGTTGTAAAGTCCAACCCTTTCTGCTGAGTGTGGCTGTAACTTTGAACAACAGTTGGAACTGCAACACAGAGGACAATCAATTCATAGAAATCCTTGGGCTTGGTGACTCGTTGTTTCACTGTGTTTGCATGCATCGATAATAGTTTTTGAGTTTACAGTACCTATACCCCGGCAGGCGCTACGATGTGCACTGCAGCCATGGTGGGATTGGTTGCCTTGCAGTTCAGGTCTCTGCTTTGGCTGCCACCCTTCCATCCAGGACATTTATAATACACGCCTGTCCCGCAAAGCACTCCGAATCGCAGGCGACACCACACACCCCACACACGGCTTCTTCAGTCTCCTGCCGTCAGGGAGAAGACTGAGGAGCCTCCGAGCGAGGACTAGCAGGCTGAGGGACAGCTTCATCCATCAGGCTGTCAGGAAGCTGAACTCTCTCCCAGCTCCCCCCCCCCTACTCTGCCCCAATGACTCTGGACTAATTCAACCCCACCCCCACCCCTCCACACACACACACACACATACA
>OMLI01100113.1:0-11365 GCA_900302605.1 Rondeletia loricata
CACACACACACCCACACACACACACACACACACACACACACACACACACACACACACACACACACACACACACACACACACACACACACACACACTTGAACAGAGGGGTCGATACCCACTGTCAGGAGTGCAGGGGATGGCAGGGAGAAAGCTGACAATGCAGCAGTTGTAAATGAGGTTGCCATGTACATTGTATGAGCTGCTCTCATTCAGTTTAAAGTTCTATGTGATCAAACAAAGTTATTTTGTTGTAAAAATAGTTTTGGGTACTCGGATTTCATGTAAATGCAGCTATTTCAGCTGTGAATTCAGATGCCACGTAAGTGATTCAGGCTCACTTTTTCATTTATACTGTAGCCCGAAGTGTGAACCCATTTTCCAGTCATACCCATCTCCCTCTTTTATGAAAAATCAACCTTCTTCATTTATACTTTAGCCTGAAATATGACCCTAGTTTGCATTCACGTACATTTCCGTCTATTATCAAAATTCAACCAGAGGTATTTCTGATCTGGCTCTAATCGTGGCCAGATAATTGCCCATCGCCTTAAGCTGTCGCAAAACTGCTCATCACAATGATTTAAGAGAGTCCTGTGTGTCAATGTTGAGCCTACCATTCCGTTTTTGGTGGCGAGGGGATGCCTCTGAAGGGGGTGTGCCTGGTGTGGCGGGGCGGTGACAGTAAGCATCTGGAGATGTCTGTGGCCATGTCCACTGAAATGGAGGAAAGGAGAAAGGGATGATGAGAAAGAAATGAGAGAGAAAGAGAGCAAAAGACCTCCTGTGAGTAGTTGAGTAAAGTGTGGGGCATTGGGCTCAGATGGTTATGGTGTCAGCTTCAAGGTGTTAAGATTACTTTAAGACTTTCCTCTCTATATTGTCCGGTCCTGCTCCGTGCTGGCTGGACTGCTGCAGCCCACCTGGCAGACAGTAATGGAGCAATAATAATGCGATTGGAATATTAGTCACTCAGAACGCAAATTGAAACGAGGTGCTTTGAGCCTCAGAGAGCTGGCGACCCTACAGTATATCTACTCACAAATGTCTGTCAGAGAATTCACCCCCTCTCTATGGTTCCATATCCAACCCACCAAGCCTCTGCAAGACGTGTGTCACATGTACAACTTACACTGGGAGAAATGGTGGAGAAGGTGTGTGATTTAGAGGGTGACAGCAGACTGTTAAGGGATTTAGCTGCTCAGCTGCACCAAGCCTGCCTTATCTCCAGCTCTGGTTCCTCAGTGTGCTGCTGGTCCTGGAGGAAGTAGACATGCACAGCTCTGCTCAGCTTTGCGTTGTGTTCTCGCTCTGCTCTCACAGCTTTCATTGAATCACAATTACAACCAGCAATTTGGAAGCTTTTTCAGTTCATTAAAAGTTCAGCGTTTCAGGTTTGTTGCACTCCAGATTATGTTAAATAGTGTTTTGACAAGCTGAAGTTTAATGTCCAGTGCAGGCCTCTGGAGGCAGATTGATTAGTGAGATAAAGTCTGTCTGGGAAGACGACAGCAGAGACACACAGGACAAATCGAGGTTCACTAACTAGCATTACAGTATCCTTGCTCTTTCCTCCTGTATCACAGGCTCTCAGATAACTTTACATGCCACTGTTAGACGCCTTGCCGTCAATTTGTAAATATCATTGATAAATCTTACCATATCAAATGCAGTCACTTTTCTTTTTATTCTCTCTTTTCTCTAATCAACATTTGCCACCAGCCAGCATTATAATCATTATTTAAAGTATGTAAATTAAAAGAGGAAAAAAGTCAAGTCATCTATAATACGTGAGCCTCATCATACGACATCGCTGTATGTATTTCCCTGGTTGCGAACACGTTTTGGAACATGAATTGAAACACGCTGTCACATAGGACATTTCCATTCTCCCGCACAGTTCTGCCTACCTCTGTCGCTGGGGTTATCAACAGTTCATCATGGGAAACTGGAAGTGAGAGACAATGCCTTCCTCCACTCCACCAGGGTCTGGAGATGGCTTCAATCACTTTAATGAAACACCAGCATCTTGAACTTGGATAATTTGAAGAGGAAGACCCTGCTTCATGAGATTGTCAGCTGCTGCTGTGATCAAACGGCTACACAGCAACAGATATGAATAGGCCTCAGTGTGGTAAGTGCTGCACTAGATCACATCTTTTGTCTGTTAACGACCACAATGATGGTAAAATAATTAGTTCACATCAGTTTCAGTCTGCAGTCTAACACCTCTGGGATTGCTAGACAATGGGAGGACTTGACGCTGGAAGGAGAAATAACAACACTGACTGGCACACTTCATACAAACTAAGAATTGGGGATTATTCAGAGTTCACAACGTCTGCTAACTAAGTGTACAAAAGGAATCAAAGTATTACTAGACCCAGCATTTTTTGGAAATGTTTTTTCAGTTTTTTGGATAAAAATAATATATGTAATGCTTGTAATCTGTTAATCTACAGCATAACAAGTAGCTATACCTATTGATATTATCAAGCAAACATCAATCTAAAGTGCTGGTGGTGATATAACAGAGACTGTAGGCCTGATTGCTGTGAAAATTGGTATATCAAATTAAATTAAATGTTTTGCTTAGTAGGCTTACATGCAACTGCCATTTTTACACATTGTCTATTTATTTTATTAGGCTACAACATTGTTAGATGTGTTTTTGTAAACATAAAGCACATTTGGCTGCAGGCTACCTGTCACCTTCTTCTGTACTCGGGGATGCACGTGAGGGTAAACCCAGCTCAACTCACTATACTCTCCTTTTATTTGCAAAATAAAGTTTACCCACCTTTTTAGACTGACATAAACCTGTATGAGACAAATTTCTTATAGGCCTATAAATAGTATATATATGATATATCTTTGTTTATATTGATGTATGTTTGTCTTATGACGGTCACAAACTGGAGGTCATAGTTTACCCACCTTTTTATTTGCCACCAATCACTGCATGTCCTCCATGATAACGACTAGACTCGTTGCAGCTGAGTGCGCCATTGGGTGTCGCTGTGCGCGTATCGTCTCCAGGCAAGTTCGGTCCGACCGGACCCCAACACAGTCTGAAGTGTCAGATAGTCCTGTTAACACGTGAGAAATTGAGTATATGGAAGAGAGGGAAAGAGGGAAAACCCGGGATAGAAGGTTGCAAAATCAGGCGGAAGAGTGTTTTGATAGAAGGGGATTTTGGTGAAAGCGCAGAGGTCTTAATGAGGGAATCCCGAAAAGGAGACCAGACATACGGCCAGAGCACCAGACATGAGTCCGAGGTAAGTTTCTGATACTGGAGAAGGAGCGAGGTGCCATCCACGCTGGCATGTGAATACACACCGTGTCTGGAGCAGCGGCTCTGGTAGACTGTGGTGCCGCGTTGATCCAACACTACTATTCATGTGTATAGCTTTCGTTTTGAGCCGATGGTCCTGGAAACTGGCAGCTATAAAGCGTGAGCGTCCTGGTCTTATATGCCGTTAGGCCTATAGCTTATCTTATATCACTTAGGTTGTATTCTTATTTTCATTTGTGGATATATTTCTAACGTCGATATAGGCATAAATCACACAAGACAACTCAAGTCCTGTGAAAAGGATTTCCAGCATAAGATAATAGCGTATAGAATAAACTTGCCACAACAGGAGTCATCTAAAATAACATGATTTAATAATTTATTTTAATACAGATTAAGATGTGGACCTGTAGCATTCTGAAAATATTAAAGGAAAATATTAGGACACAAATCCATCCATAAAATAAGCCTATAAACAGGACAGTGGGGGGCTTTATTTTGTGGAATAATTTAACATGTAGAGCTGCGTTAACTTTTATTATTGCTTACTTATAAGACTGTTTTGTCTTCAACATTCACTCATGAAAATAAATAAATAACAATTTTACATGAGCACGTAGGCAGGCGTGTTATTCAGTCTGAATTAGGCCCTGTTGGCCTTATATTTCCAGTCTATTAGGGGACTAGATCTGCCCATCTGCAGTGTAATGCTGGACTGCACTAACACAGCAATCTCCATCTCCATCTCCATGCGCCCCGAGGCGACGGGTGAAGGCCTTTTACTTCCTAACAGGTGTTTTACCTGAGAGAGAGAGGGGGGGGGGGTCCCGTAATCTAATTCAGTGGTTCCCAAAGTGGGGCCCGGGGCCCCCCAAGGCTCCAAATGTTCCGGGTGGGTGGGATCCGCAGGAAACTTTCATTTCACCATTACTTTTATTTCACTCAATAAAAATGAGTTCAATTACAGAACATAGGCCTATAATAATGACTGTTTTGATCATAGGTTTCATTGTTACTCCCACAGCTATAAAACCAAACAGTTATTTACTAAATCATAACAACACAAAATCTTCTGGTTCCTCAGGGACAACATCAGATCAAAATCAAAAGGGAGTCAGTGGGGGTCAAATTCCTTGATTTAATAGGCCAATTCCGATATTAAACGTTTCTCAAAAGTTGAAGTGGGCTGTAGCCTATGCAATAACTATACAATGTATAAATACAATAACTGCCTGTCTCTTTAAGACGATGTGTTGTGAAGTTCAAGTCGGGGTCACTTGAAGTTCCTGCCCTCGATTTTACCTTTTAGTTTTATTATAGACTGACATCACACGGGGCGCTAAAACACTTAAGGCGCACAGCGGCTCCATTATCATCCCGGTGCGCGTTATTGCCCCGACTCAAAAATAGCCAAGGAAATTACTAGAATAAAAAAAAAATAAAAATAGGAGGAAACTGATGCTGGTCAAAGCACGTTTTTTTTCTTTATAGGAGGGGATGAGAAAGAGGGGAGAGGAGGGGCAGAGAGAGAGAGAGAGAGAGAGAGAGAGAGAGAGAGAGAGAGAGAGAGAGGAGCTGGCCTAGACTGGCGGCGGAATTGGTGTGTGGTGGGAAAAGATGTGCGTAGGGTGATAACGGCCTTGCTGAAATATGTCTAAAACGTCAATATATTAACATATAGGTATCAGCGTATGTGATATCTCTACGTAATTAAATAGATGTTGTGTGTCCATGTACGTTTGTCATTGTACATAGTGCGTTGGAATTGCAATTGCAATTGAAAGACTGTCGCTTGACCTCACCGTTTGACCCGATTCAGTCCCATCAACTGTTAGCTGATCCAGACTTGGGGATGAGATTGCCCCCTAGGCGCTGCTGTGGGATCGGTGGCTTGACCTTACTGTGAGCATTACCGTGCCTGAACCACTGTTATACCCTCAGACCATAACATACAGATATACCCTTAGACTTTAAAAGTGTGTTCTATGATAACAATGCTTAGTGAGGAAGGTATCGTCATTATTTCATCAAGGTATTCCCATGATTTCATTAAAATATTCCTAAATAGAATGGATACTGTACTATGGATAATTGTGTAAACGATGCGTTTCCGTAGTGGATTTGTTGAAATATTTCCTCACCTGACAGATTTTGAGAGAGAGAAGAAGAAGAAAGGTTCTCTTGCATGTCAGGTTCATTGCTGTAGCTAGTCACGAAATAAAAAAAGAAGAAAAACAAGATAGCTTGATTTGATATTTTCGGTCCCGGGGTGCGGATGAAAGGCAGAATAATTTGTTGCATATGATTGTGGTGTTGGTGAGAACACAGTGATTGGAGGGCTGTTGTGTTAGCCACTCTGAAGAGGCTGCACCTGGACACTTGAATTGGCATGGCTTGATGATGGAAAGAAAGACACACGGTGAAGGAAATGAGCCTCAGTATCAAACGCTGAATGATAAAAACATTAGAGAGGCTCAGAGGTTAGAGGGTTGTGCGTATGTGTGTGTTCATGTGTTGTTTGTTTTATGCACTCTGCAGTGCGGACGTTAATCACTATCAGCCTCATTAGTTTCCAATTGGAAACCCGTAGGACACGTTTCGCTGTTTAGCAGAGATTGACCAGCATTTCTCTTGAAAATTACTTCTTCTTCAACTTGGCTGTCAATTTCCAACTGTGCGACGATGCACTTAAAATCAACTGAGCGTGCCTAAAATGGAATTTGGTTGTAATTTACATTTGCTATCCTGCCAGGAGTAATTGTGGATGTCAATATTGAGGTGATGCTCACTTGTTAAAGTGAAATTAGTTATTCCAGTGCACTAAGTTTGACTGGCTCAACCGTCAGTTTATTCAAGGATAGTTTAGTATGAACACTTCTCATTGGTCAAATTGATAGAAGCGTTTGTTTCTTTCTCACAGGGGACTGAAATCAAATGGTCACAAAGGCAAATGTAAAATGACGATAGACACTTCATTGAGGTCAAAATAATTACAATATGGTTATTCACTCACTTACCTTATCCAGAGTGCACCTCATATTGCATAGTCTTGTATGGGGTGAGGGGTGCGCTGGAGGACTGGAGGGCTTCATTACTTTGATAAAAGAGGAGTGGCATGGGTAACGTGATCAGGTTGCAGAACAGGCCAACTTATCAAAACACACACAACTACATCACCAAAACCTTCAGCCAAGCGGTTATGATGAACTTGTGCTTTTACTGTTAATATTCACTGTATGTACATTTAACAGGAAATCATGTATACAGAGGATATTCCAGCATTAATATGTACTGTGGCATCATGTAGGGATAAACACTAGTGATAGTGTCAGTGATATCTTACATCCAGAGGAAGGAACGTTATTAAGGTGGTTGTCTGATTTACAGTGTGTTTAGGCTATAGTCTATATAGATATACAGTATATATATTAAATATACCTATTAACTTTGCTGTAGATCCTATTTTGCAAATGAACATTACACAATGCCCTGCTCCTTAATATCTACAGTTGACCAATGAGCGGTCAAAATTATAAGAAGAGCAACATAATTATCTCATTTCGAGGAAGTGAAATCCTTTAGCCTGTCATCTGCACTGATCACAATACTCCTAACTAAAATGGTTCACTCTTATCAGAAAGGAATTATTTGGCAGAGCCCATGTAGTGCTGTAATAAATCCTTTTAGAAGGTTTCCCTGTAGAACCATTCTTAAATAGTTCTCCATAGAACCCAGGGTTAAACACTATAACGAGCTGCAAAGCAGCAGAATTCAAATAACCTTTTTAAGAATTATACCAGGTTCTTTATTATTATATCCCTTTTTAGGGCTGGGCCATAGGCACAGCACCATACTTTGCCCTGGGGTTTAACATTATTGGCAGTTAAACATTTTGAAGTGTGCATGCCTGGAGGCGTGGCCAGAACGGCTCAGCCATCACTAGAGACACCTAGGCTTGTTGTTTTATACATAATCCGTGTTTTCCCTATATTCTTCTCTCGTGAAGGGGTGGTAAGGCTTCTGAAACAAGATTTAGGTCACAGAACATTGAAACTCTATTGAAAACAATAGACATTCGTAAGGCAGCTGCTGTAGTTGGGGCAGCCAGCGGTAGGGAGCACTGATACAGAGACAGTATTACAGAGACTGGGCAGTGACAGTTCAAACAGAGCTTGAAATAGCTAAATTGTTCCGAAGGCAGATGCTTAGACCATTTCCCCACAAACTCTGAAACTCATCTTGGCCTGTCAGAGTTAAGAACTGTCAAAGTCAAAACCACTGAAGAACCACCGGCTTCTATAATGTACTGTATCTCTAAGCGCTGATTCTCCAAATAGAAGTAAAGAACCATTTAGAGCAGGGATGGGCAATCATGTGACGTGAAGGGGTAGTAAGGTAGGAATGATGATGGTAGGAATGAATCAGCGATCAGTGAAATCACCTGCTGTAGTGTTTGGTTGGAATGGAAACCTGCAGGCTCTCGGCCCTCCGTGGCACACGGTCGACTGTCCCTGATTTAGAGGTTCAAATGGTTCTTCAAACAGTGATGGTTCTAAAAAGCACCATTCAACCCACAAAGAAACTCTATTAGAGTGAAGAAGGATCTGTATACACAATAAAACACATATTCACCACACAAACATGATGAATATCACTTATTAAACTGCAAAAACACATGGTTTAGATTATTTTAACCGTTTCAATTACTAGCCAACTTTGCAACTAATTATATTCTAATTCTATTCAACTAGTTATATTAGTAGTCTACCACTAAAAGTCGAGGGCAGAGGATGCTGCCATACCCTCCATACCCATCATTGTAGCAAAGTAGAATTTTCAATTTAGGACATTTACTTTTCTCAGGGAAGCATTCTGTCAATGCATTTCTCCTTTTACTCGATAAAGGACTGGCACCACTGGAGATTATGTTTGTTGCTTCAATCAAATGTGATACAAACACTTCTTAGACAGCTGACAGGTGGTGTGTACAGTAGCAGGGCTCTCCAATGTGCAGGCAGGTGGAAAGCATGGCAACCCGGCTTGTGAATTATATCTAAGAAATCGCTTGTGTTATATCAGATTTCAAGTGGAGCAGCAATATTGCTGAAATTAAATGAAGTTTAAGTTTAGTTTGTCTTGACAGGAAGGTGATAAAAATGTCTACATTCAGTATGTGTTTTTCCTATATTGTGAAAGGAGTTAAAATAGTGCAAGGAGTTCATAGCTAACTAATAAAAGAGCAAACCTCCGTCTGTATCTCTGTCTGTCTGTATCTCTGTCTGTATCTCTGTCTGTCTATACAACAGTATAGTCGAGTAATTTGATTGGACAGGAGGCGTTCCATGAGGGCTGATATACAGTATAACAGCACTGGGACGTTTTACTTTTATATGTATCAGTCCGCTTTACAGGTGTTCTAATATAAATGTGTTGCTTGGCAACACTTGGTAGTGGAATCCTGAGGGAACCGTTTTTGTTGGCGGAGACAAATAAAAGACAAAAATCATAATCTGTTGTCTCAAATTTCCATCACTTGATAAATAGCTTTGTTTATTAGAGCTGTTGTATAAAAGCAACATCACACTGTAAATCAATACCATACTGTATATCAATATCATACTGTAAATCAATATCATACTGTATATCAATATCATACTGTAAATCAATATCATACTGTAAATCAATATCATACTGTAAATCAATATCATACTGTATATCAATATCATACTGTATCAGTACGGCTGTGATTCGGTTGTAGGCAGCCGTGCTGATATACAGTATAACAGCGCTCCCTCTCGTGTGATATTGCTTAAGTAAGGGCGTTTTTAAAACTCGGTATGTCAGCGACTACCTGCTGTGAAAATGGCATCAGCCAGCCTCTGTACTTTTTACCACCCAACAAACTGACACCATTGCTTTTACCCTAACGCCTGCACACTCACACACACCAAACACATCAAAAGACTGTATACGTTACAGAGGGCTCACACGCTCCTGTGATACAATTCACAAGAGCCTGCTTCACGTAGACTTCAGTGCAGACCCAGCACAGCCTCGGCAGGCTTGGAAAAAGCCTTGTGACGTGTGTCAGATGTCTGACGCGTTGCTTTGATACTGATGGACCCTCGTGGGTGGAGGAGCCCTCCTACAAACCAGCACAAACAAAAAACGGCAAAAGACTCTCAAATGTCAGTCAGTGACATAATGAGGACAATGAGAAGTACTTCTCCTACAGCTGCACGACTGAACGCCGTCTGCGGTCATGAGTTGTGGTTGGAATAACGGTGGCCTTTGATACTCTCTTGTTTTAACTGTTGAAATTTCATCCCCTGACCTGTGTGTTACGTTGTAGTTAAAGGGGAGCAAACAAAGTATCAGTGCTGATGTGATACCCGCTCGGATCATTATATGATATCAGATTTAAAAAACAAAAACAAAACTAGAACAGTAGGGGTTATTGAACTTCAGCTGTAGCCCGGAGCTGCTCTAATGCACGACCAACTTTGTGGACGTTGTCGATATTAAGGCACTGGCTCAGAACTCCTGTCTACTATTGTGAAATAATACTCCTTTTGGTATAAACGCTCAAACAGATATTCTGCAAGTCTACAAAGTCAGCCATTCATTGTCAGGGGAGGAGCTCCAGTTCTCGTCTCACAAAACATCTGTCCCTTTTGATTAGAGTATTCTGAGAGACGTCTTCACGTTCACAAGTCTAAATTGAACTGTCCAAGATAATTGGAAAAACACTTTCTGTGTGTGAAAACCGTATGTGAAGGATGGATTCTTGTATAAAATCCCCACAGGAAGATTTCTGACACCCGTGAAAGACACAGTTACTTAAAATAAATGCATCTGCCAACAGCCTTTATTTAAGTTAAAAAAGCATCACGTTCCAAGGTTTGTTACAGTTTGCTCTGTGTGTGTACGTGAGGTTTAATAGTCATATACCATGTCATTATACAGCTAATTAAATTCTACCCCTGCCGCCTTTGTCGGGCTACATTCATACTAACACTGGCAATTGGATTTTAGTCCCATTTCCTATTAGGGTCTGTGAGGTAGTGACACAATAAAATATTGTCTGCGCGCAGCTTTTAGATGTACTTCCCCCATAGATGGAAAGAGCATGAATCAAACAACCGGGCCTTTATTAAGATTTATGGAGTAATAATGACCCTCACCAACAATGAGTAGTGATACGGTCCTGACAGAGCTGGGTGTTGGCAATTCTTCAGCGTGAAGCGAGACTGCGCCCACACACAGGCGCCAGAGCCATCATCGCGATCCACACACACCGAGTCACACTCGTGCTTTCCCCTAGCCAGACAACCTGTCTCGTATTGAATTGCGTGTCACTGCCCTGTCCACGAAGCAATAAAGGTCTATATCTTTACAGAAAGCTGTACACCATTGCACCATTTTCACATACCAGCAAAACCAGCCACACACGTCTCTTTTACTTTCTTCAACACATTCATCATTTCTTTAATAAAAGTTTCCTAAGTTCCTGGATAAGATCAATAAGGAAAAATGCCTGTGATGAAAATATTGAATTTTCCTCTGCCAATACTTCTGGTAAGTCAACAAATGGCAGTAATATTTTGAAATGAGTCTGAAAGGCGGAAAATTGCGGGAAAAGGAAAGGGCAAATCTGGCAGTGGTATGCGTGAATAAAAAGAAAACCCACTCGTCCACACCAAGACTAGTCCCTGTCTAACTTAAAGGTTTTGCACTCGGCACTGAACGCTCGTGAGCTTTTGACCTGAGTGGATATTATAAGCCGGTGCGGGAGATGAAAGTGCACTGCGTTTTGGGTTACAGCTCGATAAGGCAGCGTTTCATGAGGGGTTACAGGGGAGAGAGGGCGTATGAGTGTGAAAGGTATGTTGTCAGGCAGGAGAACAATTGGGAAGGACAGGAAAGGCGCAGAAGATAAGAAGCGCAACGAAAAGCATCGTCTGTTTGTCAGGATGCTTCGCTGCAACGCTCGTGTTTCATTTCTGTGAGTAGAGGTCAGGGGGAATAACGTGTGTGTGTGTGTGTGTGTGTGTGTGGGTGTGGGGGTGGGGG
>OMLI01100114.1:0-10458 GCA_900302605.1 Rondeletia loricata
TCTGTTAAATAGGTCATAATCGGTGACCTTTTGGAGTTTTTATTTTGATTAACCATACGCAATACTTTTCACATATACTTCAAAATCTGTTTAGTGATATGTTTCAAAATATACCAAAATATAAATTATTATTTGTAGCCTACATGTAGACAACATTAATTCCAAATTTGAGTGGCCAAAATGTATTTAGCTGATAGATCTCAGCAGCGCATAGGAAGAATATGTATTTCCAGTGTCTAATATATTTTGAATGAATGAATCTCTAATCTCTAAACATATCCTGCTGTATAAGTCAAATGTACTTTTTTACAGTATGGGTATGGTAAGACATTCAGCTAAACACAAATATTTATTGAATGCACATGAAGTGGCTGAAGGTCATGATAGTCACTACGAAGTTGGAACTGTCAGGACAGTGAACTGTCATTGAAGAATCATCACATCTCCATCACAGAGATACCGTGAAACAAGATCTATAATGGAAGACAAGACACAGCCAGCTGCAAGTAACAGAGACCCTGCAGAATTAACAATAGATATTGAAGATGACACTTCGGGGTGTAAACCCAAATGACAATGAAAGTTTAGCAAGTCATACCAAGTTTGTAGGAAGATGGCAGAGAAGATAAGCCAACAAAGGGAAGTGGACCTATTGTGACACCCATGCCAAGAATATCAAATAGCATTGTTTTCAATTAATGAAAGCTGAGATGGGGAAAAGTGAGATTGATATTAATTTGACTTCCTGTGACCTAAAAAGACAGACAAAGCAAACTCATTGGTTTTGAGTGAACAGACTCTGCAGCTCTTTTACTGCAAATCAGCAGACCAGGTCATTGCCCTGTGGAACATGTCTACAACACTCACCTCCCCACGTCTATGGACACAACGATGATAACAGAGTAACAAGGCGTACAGTAGCATGCCCAGGCACTCCACTCCGCTCTCTTTGGTGAAAGGTTTAGAGCAGTATGCGAGGGTATTGATACTGTGTTATTATACACAGTGCACAGACCTGGGTCAAAGTAATGAAGTCTGTTTCTGTTATTGATCGGTCTAGGGGGGCTCCGTACATATATGATCATGTCTGGCACAAAACAAACTGAGGGACTCTCCCAAAAATGTAAGCCATAGCCATATTGTGCTCCAGATGGGCTTAAAAAAGTTTCAAATTAAATGAAAAAACCAAATCTGCTTTAGGCCTATATATACTGCAGTATATGAGCTACAAATTGGCCTTTTCACATCATTTGTATTTCACATCAAGAGGTAAGGTAGACTGTCAACATCTAATGTGGGATTGTTCATTCTGCCACAAAATGGCAATGCAATAACGTTATCAAGTTTTTTACCCAACATCACCAAACTCTTAATATCTTCCTTTAAAATAACGTGCCAAGCCTCATATGTACCTTGTGTCTCAAATGTGATCTTAGTTGTCAGACTGATCATACTGTACAGCACTCTGGTAGAGTTGAATGCATTGTTAACTCTTTGGTTGAGCAAATGCACAGGCTCTGTGCATTGGCCTATTTGTCATTTATCTTACTAATCGTATTTATCACAATTTGAGTATCGATCACAGAATGATTGTTCTATATTCTACCAAAAGTGAATCAAACTCATTCATCTTTTTTTAAATACTTTTTTCATGCAAATGTGTGCTTGTTGCTTGGTCTTATGCACTTGTGAGAGGTTGTCAAGCTGCCCAGGATTCAGTTGCCAGAAGCCAGAAATGTTTTCCTCTCAGCATCATTCATATCAACACATGAGGCCAATCTGAGCCTACTGTGTGGTGTGGATGTGGAGATGTGCAGGTTAGGTAGATGTAAGTAATCTGGTTGCAATTTCAAAATGAATCATTTTACTTGAACCTGTGAAATGCCCTCATGTCTAATAAACATACCAATTACCTAAAATAAGTGAATGACCTTTATTTCAACCATGGCCTACATATTCAAATTAAAGCACTGACCTGCACTACTAGTTGAGAATCTAGATAGAACTAGATTCCCTTCTCCACTCCA
Source organism: Rondeletia loricata (assembly GCA_900302605.1). Taxonomy (NCBI): domain Eukaryota; kingdom Metazoa; phylum Chordata; class Actinopteri; order Beryciformes; family Rondeletiidae; genus Rondeletia; species Rondeletia loricata. Next base: position 2,028 of record OMLI01100114.1, read on the forward strand.
ATACAGAAACCCGAGACAAATGAAAGACTGCCTCACTAGCAAAGCCCTGGAAACACAGAGGGGAGGAGAGCTTTCAATCTCTGCTGTGACTGTAAACATGTCCGGAGCAGTCGGTGTATATGCTGCTGTATGTTGAGGGGAGGGCCAACAGGGAGGGATGGAGATGGCAGGTTGCCACACTGAACTCACTGACACCCTTCCAGCTCCCTGAGCAGAGCTGAGGCCAGCTGTGGGATGGGAGCCAATAGCAGCATAGCAAGGCTGCACAGCCCAGCCAGGCCAACTGGAACACAGTCGCTATGTAGATTTCTGGGATCTTTCACAGTGTGTCAGATTGCAGCAAGCCTGTCCTCTCTGTCGCCTTGCTGGAGCATCCCCTGCTCATGCTGCCACGCCAAGGCCTTTTTTTGGATCCACATTTCAGTACAAGCCACAGACTTGGCAGTAAACAATACACATTCCTGTGGTAGAACGAGAGGCCCAACAGACACGAGCAACAAATAAGGAATAGTATAACCTGCAAAAACACATTGAATGCAAAAGGAATTGACTGTTTTACACATCAGTATGCATCTTCCTTTCTTTGTTTTTAAACACATTCCTGTCATAGACTACTCTAGCACGGCTTACATCACAAGAAACAGCAATGCAAACTAGAAGACCCAAGGGCTCAATATGTTTCTATTCAACTTGTTGCTCCCCTAAACAAAAACAAGGTATGCACTGCAGTCTGCAAGCTATGGGGACTAATAGTGTGACACAGCTGCCATCTACAGGACATCAGCTTCACTACAGGCCTACATGTGTAAATACAGTAATTGTAGACAAATAACATAAGATAACGTGAAAGAGACAAATAAGACAATGAAATCTTTATCAAACACGAAATATCAGTTTCATATTTATAATATTTCTAGGGGATGGAGTGTCCAGGAATAATGTCCCCAGTGCTTCCAAAAACCCATCTGCTCTTGGTGCTAAAAATAAACTCCTTGTAATTGCCCTGGGAAAGACTTCTATTTAGAAGCAGGACAGGATATCTACACTACTGAACATGAATTCACCATGACATTCTATCTCTCTAAACAGCCAGAGTGGCAACATATATTCTATTTATTTACTCAAAGGTCCAAATATTTCAGGATACGGGTCTACAAATATCAGGTCAATGTCTCTCTGTAACAATCAGGACCAAGTCAAATAGTTATATGTATTGCATTATTGGCATCACTATCCATATTCAATAAATGAAGGTTGGTAAATTACTGAAGAATAATAGACTGTAGAAACAATATAGATAATTACTATTATTAGAAGAGAATATTGCTATAAGAAATAAAGTTAGGCATAATTCAACATCATAATAATGGACAGCAACAACTGGTTCAGAATTTCACAAATGAGGATTTTAAAGAATTTTATTGAAACAAAGATCAATTTCAGTCCCAGTCCCTTATGGTTTCAAAAAGCGTGCTTTGGGTTTTAGCGCCAACATCTCAGACGACTCTTCTCCAAAGCCCTCTTTGCTTATACAGCAGCATGTATATAATCAGAGAAAAAAACCTATACAACAGGTCATTTGGCACAATCAACTCATACAATGGTATTCCTGTGCTGGCATATCATTACCTTCAAACAGTTTGTTCCATATCTGAGCAAAATGTCTTTACCATCTTTACTGATGAAGAATTGATTCAAAATGGATGTTGACCACAATAGAGGTGTAATACAGTAATCATATCAGTATGTCTCTTGAAAACAACACACAATAAGAATGGTGAAAAGCAGCCATTCTTTTAAAGGGTTGCAGTACTGGGCGACGCCGAGTGTTGATTCCGGATACAAAACATTCAAGTTCACATACCTGCCTGTTCCCCAGGCCCCCTCCCTTCCCCTCCCACCCAGACACCTTCACTTCCCAGATCCAACCTCAGTCTAGACCCAGTACTATTCAGCATTGTTGTGATGCATCTCTGAGCATTGGCCATGTTTAGTGTTTGCATTTGAAAAGTGATGAGCTTGAAAACCTTACATTACATTTAAACGTCTGAGCCCAGTCCCGCAGATCCGATTTGAAGTGAAGGAGTCTCCTCTCACTTCTCAGAACAAAGGATTAAATGAGATTTCCTCTGGAAAATTGATATGGAGAATTTTTTTACATTTAAAACTGGAGTAGGGAATACTGTGACATGGATTATGTTCCTTTGCCAGCGTTCAGGGGAGCATTTTGCTTCACCCAACTCAGTAAGCACTTTGGTATACATGCTGGTCAGAGCCATGTCTAATTGATTACGTATTAATTCAGTTGGACTAGGCCTTTGCTTGGATTTGTATGTCCGTGGGCAGTTTTTTCAAGTAAAGATACAAATACTGTTTGTTGTAACACATTCATAAAGCATGCACTCTGATGGACAAAGAGAAACGTTTAATTTGGACAAAACCCCAGGTAACAGCAAGAATAGCAGGAAAAGTGCAGATTTTTCATATTCACATAAAAAGGTCAATATAAGAAATGCATTAACTGACTAAACCAAACTCAACTTGTTCATTTGTTTGTCAGGCGAGTTCCATTACAGCATTTCTAGTTTGTCTTCAGATACGTTTTAAGAGTGGATCCATCTTCACAACGCTTCTCAGAGAGGAGTGCTGATCCAGGATCAACGATCAGGTCATCCTTGTGAATATCTGGCATCACATTTGAAAAGGCAAAACTGATCACAGATAAGCACTCCTTCTCTGAGAGGCCTTAAGAATGGGGGCCCTGCAGCAGGTCCACCACTTGGAAGATGATCAAGGATGGCTTCATATTAACAGTCGTCTCAGTGACAATCATGTGGGTGATGAGCAGACAAAACTAAAGATTAGATCTTTTTATATACACTGTAAACAAAAGTGTTTAAACATAACTAAAGGTTACAATGATAGTAACTTATGTGGGATATCAGATCTCTGGTTTAACCCAAATTAAATTTCTGTACTTTCTGATATTGTAAAGAATAGCTCTGAAGATCTACACACCATGTCTGCTTCATCTTACAATTAGAGGTTCTTCTGAAGCATGATGCTGAAGAGTAGAGTTGGAAATGAACTATTCAGGTAAGTTGGAATAGTTGTATTGCTACAAAAATCATTATGAACTACATCCGAAAGAAAACCAACTAAGAGCTAAATATCGTCTTGCGTTACATCCCCATTGATGCACTATGATGAACCAAAACAAAGGACCATTGCTGTAACCGTTAGAACGAGCACTGCAGCTTGTCACAGTGAGGGGACTGTGTTTCATAGCTACTGTATAGCTCAGCCTTTAAACTGCTGACAGAGCTAGGGGAAGCTCTTACACAAGTCCCCATGTTAAGACATCTGCACATGATTTAAGAAATGCCAAGCAGCACCTGTGCCTGACTGTGTGCATTTAGTAGCTTTGTTTTTATTTAATCAATATCTCTTTAATCTTGTATCTCTTTAAAAGAGAAAAAAAAAACAATTAACTGCGATAGATGGACAATTAGAGGGCCAAGGCAGCTTTTGAATAAAATACTGGCTGACATTCAAGATGTGAAGACAAAGAACAAGAGACAGCTTTGTAGTACTGATATTGAGAGGAGTGTAAAATTCTATGACTTATTACCCCTATGAGTGTCAAAAAATAAATAAAAAAGAAAAACATAGTAAAATAAGTTCAGCATCCGAACCATCAATTTCAGTATATGGGGGAAAACTGATACATCATCCATTACATTTTTCTTTTCTGTACTCAAAATAATTTGCATTTTGGCATACAATCTGCAGATTCCATCTCAGTGACCCCTTCCCTTCCAGTCTCCAAACCAGGAGAGATTATTAGGAGATCTCAAAGAATGTGGACTTTTCCAAGTCTACTCTTTGACAGACCTCTGTGCACTATAAGGGGGTGGGGTGTTGAGAAAAACATAGCCACACAGGATCTTTTTCTTGATGCAGTGTAGCTACACAGAGCGACCTGGCCAAACAAGCCACAGTCCCATCTTCCAAACAAAAAACTTTTAAAAAAGTGAGAAGAGTGAGCGAGAAAGAAAAAGATCATATGTTCTGCTTAGTCCTCACTAGTGCTTTTGGCCCCAATGAGGGGAATACTCCCTTCATGGCATCTTTCATAAGTACTTTTTAGAGCAAGCGGAATCCAGAGTTTTCCTTTCTCTGCCTAGTTTCCAGAGATAACAGGGAAACAATGTCTAACTAGTGCCAGTTTGGAAGTTGCTGATGATCGTACTCGGCAATAAGTTTCTTTATATGTGCCAGTTTGTTGTGTAGATATTCACAGCGGTTCTTCTCTTGGCTATAGTTTGGATTAGTCTGCAAGGGAGAGAGAAAAAAAAAAGGCACAGCATCAGAATCTGATAGACGTCTACACACAGATACTTTATGGCACCCAAATAAGCAGTAGTGGGAAAATTTACCTTTTTTATTTTACGATACTCTTGTAGTATCTGATTGTGGATTGTCTGTGAAGAGAAGACACAAAAAAAGGACGTTAGAGGGTATTAATAAAATAAATATCTAAATTAAGGCCTTTTTAGTAGTTACTGAAGATGTTTGATAACAAAAAGTGTTAAAAACGGTATAATATCCACTCTGCGTCTTTAAGTGACTCTACCTTGTACTTGTCTGTGCCTTGTTGGAGCTGCTTGAGCTCAGTGTCAAGCACGGTGAACTGCCGGGTGATGCCCTCTATCCGGGCATGCAGGCCCCGGTACTCACTGTACTCAGCGTTGAAGTCATTTTTATAGCTCTGACGCTGCTCCTGGGAGCCAATCACTGTGTACTTCCTATGAAGGACATAAGGGAAAACCAAAATGTCACTGCACAGATTTTTAGAGAAAAAGTCACCCTGTACACAAAAGTCTGTTCTCCATGCATTTAGTTGAAGTGAGAGGGAGAGGGACAATGGCCTTTAGAGGGAGACACTAGTGAGCAAGAGAGAGACTCAGTGAGAGATGCCAAAAAAAGTACATTAAATGAATTTATCCCAATGAATTTAAAGATAATTCTAATTCCCTCAAGTTAGCAGCAGAATCCACCGAGGCCCAAAGTGAATAAGTACTTACGTTAAATAGTCTGCCATCTCAGATGATGACGAGGGAATACTGGTGTTGTTGCACATTCCATTCAGATCTGAGGTCACATAGTTAGAAATTTGTATTAGTTTGAATATGTAGGCCTAGTCTTAACTGTGTTTATGTATAGAGCCTGCAGTGGTGCAACTGGAAAGGCAATACTAAAATGCCATGCCAAATGATCATTGTTTAGATCTTTAATCTTTAATGTGTGATATCTTTGTTTAGTCAGACCCGCAGAAGAGTGGGTAAGAGGTTATGGATGGCATAATGTTGAACTACAGGGGTCTCTATTTAACCAATGAGTCGCATACTGATCATCTTGACGCATCACTTACTCACAGTGGTGACGACCTGGTGTCCATCCTCATGTGAATTATTACATTTAGGAAGCCATTCCCCTCAGAAATCTTGTATCTGATGTGGCTGGAGTTGTGACACTTTTTGTGCACTCTTATATCAGATCAACTCTAGGAAAGACAGGTGACTGGGTGCAGGTGTGTGTGTGTGTGTGTGTGTGTGTGTGTGTCTCTCACACACCTGTGCTTCTGTGTGGAATACTGTCGCTCTTGAGGTTCTTGGGGCTGGAGCTGACTTCACAGGCCCGATTAGGCTCAGGCACATGTTCCTCACTACCCTTCTTCTCCTTCTCCTTCTGTTGCTCCCTCTCTCTTTTTTTGGTCTTCTCCTTGTCTTTATGTTTTTTTGACTTCTTCTTGGACTTGCCGTGCAAGGATGAAGGACTCTTGTTGCGAGGCTTACCCAGGCCCGTGTGTCCAGGGGATGAGGTACCAATGCTGGGCACTGTGAGCACTGTGGCCCCTGAGAAGACCGAGGGCGGTTGGCCGAGCCTCTCAGACACTGCTGCCTCCTGGCCCTCACAATCCCGCCCGTTGTGGCTGGAGTCGTTGCTGACATCCGAAAGAGGGTCGAAAGGACGAGGGATGTCCAGCAGAGGGAGCTGCTGAGAGCTGGATGTCATGCCGCTATCTGACACAGACACCGCCACCCCTGCCTGCGTTCCACCTGCCTCTCTCCCGTTGGAGGAGCTGAACTTGCCATTGATTGGCCCTGCTGCTGCCTTGCTGGCGAGGTGTGAAATCCTGGGCTTTTTGTTGGCAAGAGGGTCGATGAACTCCGTAGCAGGCCGTTTCTGGCAGAAAAATAGCAGTTTTAGTAGCTGAACTTAAAACAGGGTTCAATATGAACTCGATTCACCTAAGAGTGAGTAAGGAGAAAATAAAAATAAAAATCAATGGATATACAGTATGCGTTATTAATACATTGAGATATAGACTTTCAGGCTCCAGATAATTCACTTTGGGGAAGTCCAGAGACCAAGCAAGAAAAAAAAGTCAGACAAACAAATATGGTCTGGACTGTGGAGGACAGGAGCACTGTGTGCATTCGAAATTCAAAAAATTAAGATCCAGGGGACTCTTCATTTTAAGGAGAGACAGGGCAGTATCTAGTACAAGCACGTAGGTGGAGAAAGCAACACAAGAAGAAACGGTTCAAGAGGAGCTGTAGTCTCAGTGACATTGAGCCTGTGATGACTGTACCCTCTCTACACAATACCAGGGATTATATTACAGACAGGCTCTGTTTGACCCAGCCCATACTAATGACTCTGGGAGTGGCTGACCTAATCACTATGTGGCTGGCTGTCCCAACAGGAAGACTTAGGGCTCTGAAATAACAACAGGGACCAGTGTGGAGCTCCGTTTGGGCCTGCACGGCTCCTTAACCTGTTTGCTTTGGCAGCACTCCCTGAACCATCCTTCACCAGTCTGAGGCCAGACTGTTCACACACAGCTAACCTGCTGTGGCGCTCTCTTTTCATACCAATGAAGCTAGGAAAGCGCCTCAGATACTGTTTGCTTGTGCGTGTGTGTGTGTGTGTGTGTGTGAATGCATACTAAGGGAGGGAGCGGAAGGGAAGGGACATTAGGTGTCTGAGGTGAGAACCCACAGAGGAAGGAGCTATTAATACAACAGAGCAGCTCCTCCTCCTTCTACTTAATGGGAGTGTAAACACTGGGGAAAACTCAGGACTGAACAAATGAGAGGAGGAGAAGGAATATGAAAAAATTCAGATGGTGATGAGGTGGGGGAGGGAGGAAAGATAAATAGTTTTTTCTAAATGGAAGTACAAACTACTGTAAGTCTAAGCTTTAAGGGAGGCCTTTAGTGGTCAAGTAGCCAATGGGATGGGCTTCACCTGGGGATGGGCATTTAAAGGCTCTCCAAGAGCTCACAACAACCATTAGTAGGAAATATTAGGCAACTGGCACCAGTTCAGAAAAAATATGTACTGGAAAGACACTTGCACACAAATGCACTGAGAAGGAATGCAAGGGGACACAAATCATTTTGGTGGGAGCCAAAGAGGTTAAAAGCAAAACCCTGGGAGATGTGGTATATGGGAAAAACCAGCAGACTGCAGAGACAACCGAGTTAGCCAGCTGTAGTGGTGGGCGTTGTAACTGTAGAACCGATAAACCAGTCGAAATCTTTGCTTAAATTTAGATTTGCCCATACCATTTCAACTGGATGAGCCAGAAAGGCTGCAGGCAAACAAGCTTTGGTTGAACATTAGCCACGCAGACATATTTATGTTCTACAGACTTAACATCAAGCAGTTTGTTATTAGTCTAAAAATGGCTGAGAACACGCTGTACAAGTAGCACCCATGTGCATTTGTTTATGTAAGTGGAGACCCAAAGCTTGAGGGAAGTGAAAGGGAAGCGAGTGCACCTCCTAATCTCCGAACAAATGAAGCCAACAGAACAAAGATGATGAAGCGATTGTCCACATCAAAAAGGGGACATGGGTTGGTTATAAAAACAGAAAACTATCCACCTGAACAAGAAACATGAGTAAGAGTATTGTAAAACATTTTTTTTCTGTTTTATCATAAAGGTTTTCCAAATAAGAAAAGTCTAAATACTTCAGTGTGATACCTGCCCCGAAATGAACAAAATGGTAAAGTAACAGCACTGTTGAAACCCCAGGTAAAAAACAGGCATTCCCACAGAGTTCTTGTACTTAACATTTTTCAAATGACATTACCAGAAAAACGAGTATACCGTGATATACACCGTTGCGTCTAGAATTTTACAAAATATTGTGATATAAAATTCAGGCCATATCACCCACCGCTAGCCAGCTGTATGAACGAAGGGGAAGAGGGAGGGAGAGAGAATAGGGGAGGGTTAAAGCTGAGAGGTGGGGCTATTGTGTGGAAGAGAGAGACAGGTAGAAGGGGGAACAGACAGCTCACCTGAGATGGGGAGTTGCTGGCCAGCTCTTTGGGCGGGCTCACTGGGGTCTCC